>CABFVZ010002040.1:0-145180 GCA_902151445.1 Timema monikensis | reverse complement strand
TTGGTTTTATACACATCGTCAAACTTTAATGCTCTTTTACACAAAACTAGAAAATTGGACATAGAACACTTGCATTCTCGGGTGACGACATGTCAATTTATTGGTAGTATGTCGCCATACCATGTACACTAAATTAGACTAATAACACTGCAAGTGAAACATCTACTTAACTACAGGTTGACAATATTAAAACCAAGAGAATCCATAAATAACTGTGCACAGTTTTCTAAAAATAATAATGTAACCTCACTTGAATAACAATTGCCATAAACAATATGGCGGAGTGTTTGAAAGTTAAGTGGATGTTAAAATGCTAACCAGAAGGTAGACTTCGCGTTAACTTTACAAGCACTTTAACGAGGACGCTATCTCTAACTAAACATTATAAAATCCAAAGTAGTGGTTGTTATTGCTTAACCTTATGTTAAGCCGTAACGAATAGAATAACATGACATTTTAAGATCGGGCCTTAATATTTGAATGTCCCAATTATCCGTATATTGATGGTGAATAATAATACATTTTGGTAGTGTTATGTTTCAAAGAAAATATTCTTTTAACATTCAG
The DNA here is from genome assembly GCA_902151445.1 of Timema monikensis. Classification (NCBI taxonomy): domain Eukaryota; kingdom Metazoa; phylum Arthropoda; class Insecta; order Phasmatodea; family Timematidae; genus Timema; species Timema monikensis. The sequence goes on along the minus strand of CABFVZ010002040.1, from coordinate 144,613 downwards.
TGTAAGCGTACTATCCTTACTCTTGTCTACATTATGATATAGGCCTATTTAAAGTCAGATTATGTGAAACACACACAACATTTTTGAGATTATTATAAAACCTTGCAAACATAACCTCGTAATGCAAACCAAAGCTCAAGTAAAATGTCTGTGCAACTTAGTGTCACTTTACTAGGAAAATATTTGCCCTCACAAGGCTTTGCTTTCACAAAGTGGTTGGCCTTAGTAATTTTTGATGTAAAGTCTAGCGTCTCTCTGCTAATGGTCGCAAATTCGTTTTGCGTCATCGTCATAATATCCCTTTAAGCCTCCACCGTGGTTCGGATCCCACATTAAATTGTAGGTCCTCCATTTCATCGCACAACCATCCTATCATTACACATTAGTGTAAGTGCATATAACCAGAATGGGTAGTAAGACACGGTGCTAATAATATAATTTATTTTTATTAGTTTGATTAGTAATTCCTTCTTTAATTATTTTTTTTAAGCTAGGGTTAATACTTTTTTTTAAGCCAACCAGCCACAAAAAAAAAAAATTAGGACGGAGTTAAGTGTTGCAAAATATGCTAAATCAAACAGGAAGTTGTCACAGGTTGCCAATTTTTAAAACTACAATTATATGTAATTTTAAATCTCCATTTTTTAATCTCATAATCTGCCAAATTTGTAATTATTATAATGTGTTTACATAAATTTGTTGTTTAGTAATTGATATTTCTTGATATTTTACAAAACGATTCATCATAACACTAAATAATAAACCTGACAAGACTAATACAAGCCTAAATTAAAAATTTATATTAACAAAGGGGGAAAAATGCAATATACAGTGTAGTAATATAATGTAAAATAAAATATAAAGTATTGTTTTATGAAACAAAAGTGTAAAATATAATATAATGTGTAGTTTATATAACTTATTGCATTATACTTAGCTGAAACACAGCTAATTCAAGGGAACAACAAAAATTATGTTGACCTAACAGATAAAGAAATACCAATTTAATTGATACTACTACATTAATAATTATTAATTTAAATATTGTAGTAAATATAAAAATATTAATACATTTATAAGAAATTACTGGAATCTATGACTCAATATTATTAGTAGCCTGCTATTACTATTATTATCATATAATACAAATAAAATTTAGACATAAAATTGCCTGCATCTTGATAGATTAAATAAATAGGCTACTTCTTTCAGTTATGCTATTACTAAAAATAAAAATGGTCAGTCTAAAATAATGTTTTTTGTATTTTGCATGGTAAAATACATTTAGCTTACTAATAACAAAGTAATATACTTATGGTGGGGTGGAAGGGGACGGGAGAAAAGGACAGTGTTTTTTCAGTTTTTATAGGAAAACATTTTTATGGCTAAAATAAATAAAATGTTACTTCAGTACTAACATAGTTTTTAATTTTCTTGACATAGTGATATCAACAGTTGTTGAATATCTGTCATGAGCATAGCAGCATTAGATGAGAAACTTCTTAAATGAAGAGAAAAAGTTGTCATTAAATTCCAGGACACCCTTGACCGATAGTCTAGAAATTATGAGGTCACCGTGTGAAGAAAATGAAATTTTATGTTTGTACCTGAGCAATATTTTATTTATTTTGTAAAAAAAAATGTTTTGCCATAAAAACTGCAAAAACACCTTTTTTCACATCCTCTTCCATCCCACCTTAACTGCGTTACAGTATTCTACATTATTGTATTGTTCAATTGCCGGCCAGCCAATTCAACGTGAGCGCTTCAAGCAGCTGACCCATGTAAACTAATAGTGTGTCCACATTTTCTCATTTCTATACACTATGGTATAAGTAAACAGTTCATTCAATTTTATTATCCCTTTTTCGATTTCATTTCTAGCAAAAATATCATCATTATCAATTTTATAATGGTTTATTGTAAATACCAACAACAGCTCTAACTATTTCTTAATACAAAACCCATATTAATAAAAGTTTTGTAAATTAATTTAGAAATATTTTGATAATGTAAGCCTACCACATTCTGTTCAACTTTTATGGTGAGTGTCTGGTCAGGGAAGCCCTGGAGGGATGAGGAAATTTCAGGATAGGAGGATGTGTCATCAACACAATAACATACACAGATGATCTAACATTGCTGGACAAAAATAAATAGGAGTTGCAGGAAGTGATGAACCGGCTGGTGGAGACAGGGAGTAGAAATGGCATAGAGATAGATATTAAGAAGTCAAAAGTAATGGGGATTTCAAAAAGTAAGAGCTGCTGAAAATTAAAATTGGAAAACATAGAGCAATTAAAGTCGAAGATCACAATAGCCAAGGAAGATTTCAGCAAGAAGAGTTTACCGCTTACCAGCAAGCTGAGTTTAAAACTGAGGAAGAAACTGATAAAATGCAACATTTGGAGAAGAAACTTTGACTCTTAGGAAGATGGAAAAAAAATAATTAGAGATCTTCGAAATGTGGTGCTGGAGAAGACTAGAGAAGATCAGGTGGACAGACAGGGTGATAAATGAAGAAGTCCTGAGAAGAGTGGCTGAGAATAGAACCATTTTGGATGTGATTCTTCACTGCAAAGCAAACTGGATTGGACATATCCTTAGAAGAAACTGTCTTCTGCACGGCATCATAGAAGGAAAGGTTGGGGGAAAGAGAAGCTCAGGAAGGAGGATTCAAATATTGTATGACTTGAAGGAAATAATACAATTCTAGAAGCTTAAAGTGGAGGCGATCTAAGTTCACTGACAAAATGAATGGATCTGTCATGAGATAGAACATATAGTAATAATAATCATCATCACAATATCTTAGAGTTAATAAACTAGGTTTAACCAACTCAAGTTGTTTAAAACTTAAATTTCTACCGCTATATTTTCAAAAATGCTATTTTCCTTAGTCTCCTCTTTTTATTCTTAAAGCTTATAGCTATGGAATTTATAATATTATTATATACATTTATTCAACTATACCTTCTACCTGTCTACAGGTTTTGTCTGAGGATTCTTGTATACTCTAACTTAAAAAAGGAAGATTTTTGATTACTACATTTTTGTTTTAAACATGATTACTTCAACATATTGTAATCATTATAATGTTTCACTAATCACCTCAATAAGTTTAATATTGGTATATGTAAATATATCTATACTTACCGTCTGATTTTACTGCCACTTCTCTCCTAATAATTAATTAATAACACACATTTACTAAATATTTTGGAAAATAATATAAATTAAAAGTTAGTGGAAAAGGATTAATTAAATAAATGCATATTTTTATTAGTTTTTATTGAAATAAAAACACAAACAAATATGTATATGAAGTTTTTTCTACTTAACTTCTTCATCTTCTTATGTTTCTTTAGAATATTCAGTTAGTGAGCAAACTATTCGCTCGAATCCCCACAAAATATACTGGAGTTATTCACAACTTACATACATTTTTTTCATCATTATTTTAAACAAATTTTTTCTCATGGGAGTACTGATAACTACAAGAAATTGATTCTAAAAGCATTTTCCAGTGTATAACAATGTTTTTATTTCTGTAAACAAATTGTTTTTTCAATTGAATCTTTTAGAATTATATTTAGTTATACATCGCAGATATTTGTGTTTAAAAAAAATGATCTTGTTTAGATCTCAAGATGATCTTCATGTGGTGGGACGATAGTGCTTATTGTAGGGTTCAAAATGGACAGGGAGTGCTTGATTTGGGTTCATGTGTGACGAAGGACGTAGATTTACAAGTAAAGGCGCAGCTATTGGCTTTAGTGTAGTATAAGTGAAGGTTTGGTTCAGGCAGTCCAGGTATTGCTTAGTAGCCACGTGTTCTTCACATTATATAGAATAGAAACAAAGATTTGCACTTGCCATATTTTGTGGAACAATTGAGCAATATGGCGATGGCATCTCACCAAGGGAAACGTCAATTCTTATATTTATAAAATATCGAAGTCTTTTTCTTTAATGATGAATCACTTTAGAACGATGCACACAAAGATGATCAGTTTTAATCTGGGGGAATATGTTTGTGCATTAATTGTCTCACTAAATCAGAACACAAGTTCAACACATGATTTGACCGTGTCCAAATAATGTGATTGAAATGAAATATGGTCTCAATCTTGTCAAAAGGGAAATTCCTCTTTCAAGTGTTGTTAAGTTTGAGGCCACACTGTGTGTTGTGCATACAAGAACTAGGACATATGCTATCAGATAGTTGACTAAATAGTATGTAATATTTTTTTCACTAAAATATGTCAACTAGATACACTAATCAAAAATAATGGCTTTTTGTTTTCTTATATTTCTTACTACACAGTTCATAGTATCAATGAACTTTTATTGTTCATGTATTCATACTATCTAATCCATGATTTAAAGTTACAAAATTATTTTATATGCTCTGTACACTTATAGATGAGTAAGTAAACTAAATTAAAACAATACAAATAGTAGGTAAAAGCCATAACATGATATGTACAAGATATTATCTACCTTACATGTCATGTTAAGACAGTTATAAATTCCACCTGAAACAACATATTAACATTTTATGGCTTGCTTAAGACTTGTTTAACTTAATGCCTCTTAGGCATTCTCATATAATATTTCTACAGGGAATAGATACTATTGGTAGCTACACATTTCAACAAAATATTTAAATCTAGAAAATGTAACATAATGTTATGGCTTTCACCCATTGGCTTGAGAAACTTATCAGATGTGATATAGTTGATGTAATATATTGACTTAAAATCACATTTTCTCCTATAGTCTTTAAAAAATTTGATATATTTTCTTTGACGTTAGAAAATAATTTTACATGGGTATTTATATAAAATATAGATCAAACTTAAAAACTGTCTTTAGGTAACAAGAAAACTGTAAAAATTAATTAGAAATTAATAAATAAATTTTGTATGTTTAAAACAAATGGAAAGTTGGTTCAACTGAAATGTTCATTATTTTAACAATTTAAAAATGTATTTAGTATAGACTACATGTTTTCACATTTGAAAATGAAACTCTTCAAACGCTACATAGGTATTTATTACTACTTTTGCTACTCAAAAATCACTGTAAATATTTGAAAAGTCAAACAAATTGATACAAGGTACATAAACTATATTTGGACATGTGGTCTTAAATAGAAGAAAATAAGCTTATTTGAAAACTATGTGATTAATGGCTAAAAAAAGATCTCAAATAAATTATGTGTGATGGACTAGCTCCTATAGATATGAGAACTAACGTCATTTGAAAATTTCTACCGGTATAAATTTAATTTGTTTTCTCATTTCTACGATTACCACTTTCTATAAGCTAACAATGCATAAAACAATAATTCATTAAAAACAATGTTTGTATTATTTTCTCATTTGGGTAAATAGTCAATATTTAATTCTAATACAGCAAATATATATTTTGTAAACATAAAAACGTGTTTAAAATTCTTAGTATAATTTATAACACTTTTCAATCCATCGTATATCTTTTATTTATAAATACTGCAAAAAGATTTAAAGTAATTGAAAACAATTATTTTAAATATAGTGTTATGACATCTACCCAAATAAATCGTCTCATTGATTACATTGAAATTATACATTTACATTCTCAGCAGCCATAAAAAATGTTCAGGATAAATCAAATTTAGACACAAAAGAAAAGAAAATAGAAATATAATATACAATATGGAAAATATTAACACCAGAGAGTTATTGAATTTGAAACATTTTTATACTTGAAGTATAAGTAATGTTATATTTGAAGTTAATCTATTCTAAATGTTCGTTTTAGTAAGATATTATGTAACTAGAAAATAAATTTCAAAAGAAAGTCTTATAGTGAGTGCTTCAGGACTTGATAAAACATTATGGCTACAGATAGAAAAAAGGGACGACATAAAATTAATGTCAGGAAATTTAGTCAAAATAAGGAAAAGTCAGAGAATTTAAATATTTAGCTAATTTTTAAACACAACAGAGATTTTGTTTCTCAATGTTAACAAAAAACATTGTCTAGATACATTAAATACTGAAAAAAGTGCTTATAATAATATTAATGTTTAGTACCCATTAAGATATTTTTGAAAATGTGTGATCAATTTAGTAAACGATAAAAATTGCCACTCATCAAGTAAAACTGTAAAAATGTTAAGTTGGGAATCTTTGAATGTTTTCTGGAAAACCTGGAAATATCAAGAAATTTTATGGTAAAAGTTTTTGTAGCCACACTGTAAAAGAACAAGAATTGTAAAAATTCAAACAAATCTTTTATGTATGTTGATAACCATATTTGTCTTTAATTTATTATGCCTGTCATTCTATTAAAAATGATTTATGATAACTGATTTTATGGTATTATTATTTGTTAGTGTATTTGACTTCAAAGAAGAATCGACAAAGCCTGTTTATTTTAGAATATATCTTAAATCTGTATCAAAAGCTCTCATGATTCTTTTAGATGCCAGTTTAGAAATTTTCAGGGAGATGTTTCTCCTCTAATAGCGTCCCTTTTTCACTTGGACAATATTTGTATTCTCTTTACATTGACTAACATAGCTGAAAATAATTTCATAATAACAGCCACAAAATAGCAGAGCCATTGCAGAGTTACTAAAGTAGTAGTAACATTTTTTTCATTTTGGCATTACACCATTGATAAGGATCATTAATTATTTTCTAAATCTGGATATTTCTTGTAAAGTATTCTCTTTTAATGGTTCTGATATTGTGTTAAAATTGACTATTTTAAAACAATTTCATCTTGTACTTGGGTGTGAATGGTTTGTCATGTATTTAGTGATTGTAAAATTTAGAGTGATAGTAAAAATTTAGCATGAAAAATAAATTATATATTTATAGAATAGGATACAAAAATTGTTGGCAGAATAGAATTAGATGTTCATGAAAAAATTCACAATAAATTTTAAAACTATATTCTCCAAAAATTAAAAAAATATTTTGAGCTAAAAAGGGTTAAATATCCTAAATAAATAAATTCAGGTGAAATATATGAACACCAAATGAAAAGTTATAAGCCTAAGACAACTAATTAAGTACTGCCATATTATATTAAGAGTTATATATTTTTCCTTGTAAACAAGTGATTTTGTGAAAAATGAGTGACTCTTTAATTTCTTAAAACATTCTTTGCTGAAACATAATATGAATTTTTTTTCTTTTTCAATAGCTCAATATAAATATATGGTTAATGTATCTTGCATAAATGTAAATGTAGGTGAGGTAATATCTATGAAGTATAAAAGTACTTTGGATACAACTGGTGTTTTCGGAAGACTAAAAAGGAAAATGAGTGATTTAAATAAAAAATTTGATAGCCTAAGAGATACAAGTGTAAAAAATGTCTACAAAATGTTTTAAATCAACTGCTCAACCTAAATATCTAAATAAATATGGAGACCAACAACTAAAATTGCCAATAAGATGTGAAGATCAAAGTGGGTGTGAAACCTTTTTCTCCTACCTAAGAAAAAATCAGAAACAAAAAATTAATTTATTTTAAAATTGGAACTGAAAGATCAGATGCATTATCATGATCGACTGCGAAAATATGCCAAAGGAACCAACCACCTCATAATAGAAGAAACAAAAATTACGACTGTTATCAACCTATGCAGCTTTTTTGTAGTTATTGAGTTGATGCAGGAAGTTTTGAGATAATTAATAAAATATAAGATTAATATCAGATTATAACAATTTATATGTATTAAGGGTGCACCTTGACAGATGAACATTATTTTCACCTTTAGTTTAATTTAAAATGAATTTTGAACAAATTTGAAAAATTTGATATCCACATTAGTACAATATGAGGCTGTTTATGATACATTGAAATCTATCAACCCATTATTTAAAATAAGAGAATATCACAGAGATGAAACATTTTCTTATCAAACTAGATTCTTATTATTTTATTTATATTGAAACATTTTATTTACATTTTATAGCCATTGGCCTATAGATAGTACTATTTAAAACCAACATTTAGAGACAATTTTGATTACTTAATCATCAATAACAAACTATTTAAAGAAATATTTAAAGTGAAGTTGTCCCTGAAAGAATAATACATGATACTATTGGTTATCGAAATTACCCATTTTGTAATTTAAATCCGCCCATGCTTACACTTCTTGTAAATATTTGAAACATTTCTCCTTCAGTATATTTAATGACACAAATAAATGATCTTACACTCAATAATTGGATCTCCTTAAACTACCTCTCAATGTTTGATAAACTTTGATCCATATTATTCCCCTGAATATCCAAGTTATCTTTCCCCTATGTCCAGTGGTTTCGGACATCTCACCTATTTACATATTTACAAATGTAGATTTAGGGGAGCATTCAAGACTATGTTTCTGTAATCAACAAAGCTCTTCACATTGATGAAAGGCCACTTATGAGAAACTGGCTATCAAATACCTCTCAAAAAAATTATTTAAATTCACCATTTTTGTTTGTTTGTTCGCCTACAACAACGGATTTAAACCCACGTGACCATTTTCTATGATAATATAATTAAAAGGTGTATACATCACTACACTTAGCTAGAAAAATAGAATAAAACATTTCATATTTTTCAGCTCCAAGAAAAACTTTAGAATCAATTCTATGGAACATCAATGTTCGAGCTCAACAAGTTTTGTATAAAGAGGAGGATATATTCCATATGTTATACATTGATGACTGTATTTACTGTTTGTAGTTTCATTTAAAATATACCATTAATTAAATTTAATTTGAACGTTTTTATTTATATGTCCATAAATAAATTAGACAAATGGAACCTTCTCTACAAGTCAGGTTGAACAAGGTTCCTGTCTACATTTGATCATACACATAACTAAATTGGTTTAACTAGTCAGGCAGTATCAAGTGATAACTAATTGCTACAAACAAAAGTATTGTGATGATTATTTTGTAGATGTTTTTGTGAAAAACATAAACACAAATTTCGTAAATTTTGTGGTATTATGAGAATTTCTGTATTATAGATGAAATATACCTGCATTACACATTTTAATTAAAATGAAATTAATGGAATTGTTCTATCTACTATTAAACTTCATATTTTTATTTAACCATGGAATAGGTAAACATTAATGAATTGAATTGTGTATAGTATCTGATATATATTGTTTTTGCTTCAACCTGACTATATTATAGAATATCAAAATAAATGGAAAGTAATAGCCACCACCTTTTATTATATCCACCATCTAAGTCAATGTTTATCAAAGTTTTGGTGACAACGGGGCTACCAAATAAAAGTTATGGCACTGGGGGACCACCGGGGCCCTGGTATAAAGGGAGAGGGGATTGTATTTGAAAAATTATGCAATTAAAACATTATATTAATGCTTTACATTTTGTGACTATAAATAGAATGAAATGTTGAAAACTAATATCATATAATTATATTGTATTATTAATATATTATTATTATTAGCACCGCGTCTTACTACCCGTTCGGGTTATACGCTCTTACGCTAATGTGTAAAGGTAGGGTGATTATGAGATGAAATGAAGGACCTACAGTTTAACATGGAATCCGAACCACGGTGGAGGCCTGGCATTCCCCACATTCACAAGATGTATTGTCAGAGGTGAAGGAAGGGTTTGGAAATCAGATAAATCTATGCCGGGACCGAGGATTGAACCCCGGCCGCCAGCATAGAAGTCCGACACCTTACCCCTAGACCACCAGGTCACCTATTATTAATAGTTTTTATAAATTATTGTTAACATTCCAAGGTTCATTATTTATTAAAAATAGCTCTTCATATTTAATGACTGAAGGTTGGTACAGATTTCCTTTTTTTTTATGATTGGTTTATACCGAGGAAAGAAATATACCAGAGTATGTAATATTTTTATTTCAATTTTGATGTATTATGTGATCAACAATCTTTAATTAATTATTAATATTACTAAATTTGCTGGGATTCTGCAGACCAGTCTATAGGCTGCCGTGGACTACACTTTGTGAAACATTGACTTGTGCAACTGACATCAATTTATTTATGTTCTCTGGTATGTTTATTATCTTACACGCCCTTTCTTGGTCTAAATTCATATTTCTTATATTGATTCATATGAGTCTATTTTTTCAATGTTTATTATTTTTCAAATCATTAAGGTATCAACTATTTTAAAACGTAAGTGAAATAACAATCTTAATATAATTATCTAAGAACTAATTTAATTTACACCAAATAATTATTAATATACCTAAAATATTTTGTAATTTCTCAATATTCACAACAGTTAAGTTATTGTATGGACAGATTCAAATGGGTGCTGAAGGAGTGCTGTGGGAAAGGGAATCCAATAGGTCAATGGGAAAGAAGCGTGTTACGTTGGTTTGTTCAAGTTGAGAGGATGATTGTGGATCAAAAGGAAGGGGTAGGCCATGTAAGACATGACTAAATGTTTTAGACGAATGTGTGAAAAAGAGAAATATTAAGAGTTTTAAGAATAAAAGAACATGTAAGACTTGGTGTATGGATGTTGTTGAAGAGAAGGGAGTATGCAAGGATAGGGGAGTATGGAGAAGATAAGTGCAAAGTTGTTTTTTGAGCTATATGCACAGTTTCTTGCCTACCCCGTTAGAAAACAGCATGATTAATTATATATGTACAGTATGTATGGTTAGTTATTAGTAATCTATCGAAGAAATACAATGGCAATAAAATACATATCAAATAAATTTGAAACAGTGTATAAACATAATAAATACAAAGTTTTAGTAAAAGGGTGACTAGATTGTAGTACTTTTCACTTAAAATAAAACTAGACAAAAGTGTCTCAATGTTAATTTTAACTATTTTTGCATTATGTTCAATATTTTTACAACTTTTGAAAGATATTAATAACTCTATAAATGTACGAGCTAAGAAATGAATGTTCACACATTATTAATCATCATCTTCTGAAACAATACAATTCTAGATGTTTCTATAATACTTAAATAATTTGATGCATTTTGTGGAAGAGCCCTCTTGAAATTCAAGTAATCAAAAATGTCTCAATGTTAATTTTAACTATTTTTGCATTATGTTCAATATTTTTACAACTTTTGAAAGATATTAATAACTCTATAAATGTACGAGCTAAGAAATGAATGTTCACACATTATTAATCATCATCTTCTGAAACAATAGAATTCTAGATGTTTCTATAATACTTAAATAATTTGATGCATTTTGTGGAAGAGCCCTCTTGAAATTCAAGTAATCAAAAATGATTGTATACTCTTTGACTCACTCTATTCAGTAGATTAAATTAATAAACATAAAGCATATTTTGGGAAATGTTACTAATTGCCTAATTTGTTTCCATGTTCTTAGTGATAATATTCTCCAATTTTCTTTTTTCTTTTTACTTTAAAGGCAAGAAGTTTCTAGTACTGTTTCTATTGACAATGAAGATTGAATACTCCTTAAAGAATAAGATTACAAACAATGGCCTCGTGACTTTTAACCAATCCATTTAATATTTTCACAATGTGATCTTTACATGCAAGAATAACTATCATTTTTTTATTTCCAAGAAAGTGTGTGGAAAGAAACATAAAAGAAACTAACACAATATGGCTGTTACAATGAAAAGAAGAATACAGTTCACACTTTACATTGCTGTCATTGGGCATATATAATACAATTACCTCATAAAGTGAGAATAGATTTTTTCTTATATTATTTGTTGACTCAATCAAAGTACTTCTTGCAAAGCTGACAATTTAAATTTATTCCCACTTATTTTTAATGTTTATATTTTACATAAATATTATTTGCATATGTATGATGTTTTATTTCTATATGAGTCTTAAGATAGTTTCAAAATCAATTTCAAAAGAGAAAATATATTTTATTCCATTAAAATTAATTTTCTAGTATTTTTAGCATGTCAATAAACGCCCCTGATATTTTTTAGCAAAACAATACATTTGTTTATTTTAAAGTTAATAATATGTTTGTGTAAAAGCACTAAAATACAAAAAAGTGTTTAAAGGATGATACGTTTAGTTGATAAGCATCCCTGAAAAAATCTCATCAGAGAATTTGATGTCATTGTATATCATTTACAACTGTGTGGAGCATGTGTTTAATATCATCAAATGAATTATAATTTTTGTCTTTAAGGTGGGAGTTAAGTCCATATTCAATCTATTATATAGATTTTTAAATCATAAATATATTTACTATCCATAAAATAGTAGTTTTCTAGCTGACATACATTTAAAAAATTCTTTGTAAGTGTGGTCAACATTAAGTTGTTAGTAAATTCCATAATTACTTTCTACTATTACATAATTGTTTTTTGAGGTATTGCTATATAGTGTTACTGAGCTTTGTTCAATAAAATAATTTAATCTATTCAATTATATTAAAGTTGCCTTCTAGTTTTATTATTGTTATTTAAATTTGAATAATGATGAAAAGAAAACCCATTATTTATAATTATATTAGTTAATATATTCAGCTGTGCAGCTCTAAATTTGACACAAGTAGCTGTAAGCCTACTTGTTTAAACCCATTATTTATTTTATTTGTATAGAATTATTTGTACAATGTCAGAGAAAGGATATGCTAAAATAATATACTTGATTAGAAAGACTATTGTTTCATCCCATTACTTAATATTATAATATTAAAATAAAATAATACATTCCTACACAATAATACTCTTTCTTAACAGTTTATCAATTTATACTTTTTATCAGCTTAAAGTAACACAATTATATAATCTTTAAAGTTATATATATATCTTAGAACATTACTTTTGACTAGACTTTCTTACACACTCAACCATATTCACCAACTTAACATACATGTAATAGCCACTCTACTGTAGCTAATAATTTATCCGACATTATTTTTTAAATAGTCTAACAAATATCTGAATGATCCTTCCAGCGGGTCTTCTCATACATTACCATTTCCGTTTATATAATGTAGTCTCGTGTATAACAGTTTATTCTTGAGTAGGGAAATTGCTCGTCTCAGAAATTTGTACTCGTGGCACACTATAACTATTTCAGTCACTTTTAATTAGAAACAAAATCCTTATAGTGTCATTAGGTTCCTAATTTACTACTTACCTCAGTAAATAAAACATTATGTGTGTTTATTATTTAAATGTGGAGTATTTTATTTAGTTTTTATCTAAATTAACCTTAAATTTAATTTTATATGATATATTCACCTAATAAATGGCTAATAAACATTATAACCATCAACAAATATAAAACAACATAATTTTAAATCCAGATATAAGATTATAAGATATGTGATTAATATACTGTTGGTTAAACCTCAAGAAGAAATCATTAACAGCCTAAAGAGTTTATTAGTAACATGAGCACAGTATGAGTAGCAATTCTGTTTAAATGATAAGAATAAACCAAGAGACAAAGAGCTAACAAACTTATTTCTTAAGAAAAACTATACCTTATAGTGTTAAACGAGGCTTCAGTAAAAAGCACACATCAAGTCTCAATTAAACATGAATTCAAAATTACATCAAACTATACATATTTATTATATTTTAACTAACTCTGTTGAATAATATTTAATGAGGGGCTGTTGTTTTAATCTGATTTTTAATGGTTCAGTGCCAGTTTTTAGAGATAGGCTACAAATACCTTAAGCAATAGAATAGGTAGTTTTAAACTCAGCCCACTAATCTAACTCGACCCAGGGTCTAGGAAGCAAAAAAAAACTATAATGTTTATAAGGACATTTATAAATCTAGTAAAACAACATTTTATGACCTAGATTTTATAATACTCGTATTATCAGTTTAAATAATAGTACACTGATAAGATAATAATGCCTATCAAATACAAAAGTATTCAAAGGTGTCATTGATATAAAATAGAAATGTAAACACAATATGTGTGACCTGAAACAATTATTTAATGCTTAAGCATCTACTAAAGTATCAATCAGTGTGAATCTCAGGCTTAAGAGTATGTATGTCCTTTTCACAACAAAGTAGCTTAAAGCTCAAATGTTCCTCTCTTAAACTAGATTGGATTTCACCCTTGATTCCATAAAATGACCTTAGCCACACAATAAGTGACTGGTAGTGTCAGGTAAATTCTGAATGCAATTTCTAAACTTGGAAATATGCTATGTGAATGGTTTTAAATGCACACATACCAAGTGATGAGCTAGATTTTCAACTAAATGTATGGCTTGAAATGTATATACTCATTACCTAGAGGCGGTTTTGATAAATTTGAGTATGATCGCTTGCACCATTATTAATGCTTTCTTCTGTCACTTCCTTCAAAACACCAACCATTCTAAAGTAGTTTTAGTTATATATAATACGCAGAGCCGGTTCTTGGCCTATGTGAGCGATGCGTGTGGAGGAGACCCTCTAGGATTAAGTTCCCCATAGCTGTCCCTTTGATTTAATCGTTTAAATAAATCAATAAAATGATATATAAAATATGAAAGCAATAAAATGAAATTAGTTAAAACAGCATGAGCTGTTTGATTAGTGTTTGTTAATTTTTCCTTCTCCTTTAATTAATTTATTTACTAATTTATCTAATGATTTCTTATAACATTGTAGTAAAAATGTTAAAACTATATTATCTTTGATATGAAAACCATAGTATATGCATAATGCATCGTGTTTGAGTAGTTTATCCAATCCCAAAATAATATCTTGATTAATAGTATCTTTTTATATAATTAGTTCAAGCCCACATGTTCGTTTTGATTTTCAAAATCATATAAGACATAGCTACCCTGATATATTTTTTGTTTAGTCTGATTTATATTATCTAACTTTTTATACGATTGGACTGCTCTAATCCATGGGGCCCTCATTCTACATTTTGCAGGGGGTCCCAAATTGCCTAGGACCGGCATTGATCATAACATCCATAATTTTCCTCAATTTACTGATAACTGAGTGCAGTATCTTTATATGAAATAACTGTTAGCTCTTCTTTCTTCACTATGGATGCTCTATTTTCTCATCTTTTATAATTTATGGCTTTATTTAAACTCATTTTTAACCCTTTTACTTAGTGTTGGAAAACATCTCTCTAATAGTAATAATTTCTAGTTTTGTAGCGTCTTTGTTGCAGTGGCCAAATCATTGTATTCCTTTCATAATGCTTCACTGCATTAATCCACTCTCCATGATAAATCATCCCATTACAAAAGTTACAGTTTCCAAACAAGTACAACTGTCTTTATGAAGACCTTTTGGAGTCTGTGCAGAACTCTCAGACAATATTTGTAGCACTTGCATAATTCCATTACAACACATCACCAAAGCTTTCATAGCGACTTCTCTAACTGATCATCTTGCATTATAAAGGTATTTTACTTCTTTCCTCTGAATCCCAAACGTTCAGGTAAAATTCCTCATATTTTCATTGGAATACTGAATAAGTTACTAAGTGATCAATCAAATCCATTTCCCCCTTTCTATTGCCACATTCAACATTTTTATTAAATGCACAAAGCTTTGCCAACTCTTGCATGTGAGTAATATCAGGACTATAATCAGCAATTATAAAGGATTTGGTCTTTAAAATACTTACCACATAATGTCTTTAAACCTTCTAGTCTTCTCCTCTTGTTTTTAAATTTGGAATGGTGACTGGCTAGAAGAAAATAATAGAATTCACTTAAAAGCCCGAGGCAGCTTATACAAAAATCTATTATATAGTCGTTGCCTTTAACTGGTATTCCACTAACAGCTGGAGACTTTATCATTGAGATAATTTGAGTCAATACACTTCTCCGGTACCTACTTGACTTCAAATTTAAACTGAGAAATAAATTTGTTGTTTCATTTGTGACCACATCTTCCTTCTCGTTAAATAGGTGTAAAACATTTTTTCCATGGTTTAATAATGGCCCGTGTAGTTTAATTAAGTCTGAGGAGTGTTTACAATCATTTAATTTAGTTTGAGTTTGTCAATAAACATATTGTTTGAAACAAATTACATTAAACTGAGGATATTATTGTACTCTGTTTTGATTGTCTCCCCTTTTTTTTTTATAGAAACAAGACTAGCCAAACTAAAAAGTTATCACGATTATATTATTTTTGTTATATTTCCTATTCTTTCTTTTACTTCTTACTTTCTTTTACTTTTCTTCTATACCCCTCCCTATAAACTTATATAGAAAAGTTTGTATGTATGTTTACCTGAAAAAATTATATACTTATTCTATTCAATTTATGTAGTTTAAGAAAGTTTGCACCACTAAAAATCTAGCTGAAGTGGACAATTACTTATTGTGCTCATCTATAAAAACAGCCAAGTTCTGTGCACGAATGAAACACATTTCATCCAGATTCATCAAAATACACACACATGTTAATATTTATAGTCATTATACCCCTTTCTTTCCAAATATTATATGCTCATTTAACACTTTCCGAAACATAAATTTTCACATTAAATTTATTCAAAGCCATTAGTATCTAACTCAGTGTTAGACTTGTATCTAAATATCGGTGAATGATTATGCTATTATATCGAAATAATACAAGCATTTTAAAACTGAACAAAATAATGGACGGAAAAGATGGAAAGTCCAAGTTCAACTCAAATTTAATTAGTGTCTGTTAGACAATCATGAAACATTTCTAATGGACTTTAGATTATGGTTAAAAGCTGTTTCTTTTAAAATTATATGGTGTTTGAGATATAAAAGTAGTGGTCCTGGAAAATATGTGTAGGGATACTTTCTCCCTTTTCCCTTGTACATACCAAACCAATATAAGATAGTCTTGCAAAACAACAAATATCCGTATATGCTATATTTATATTAACTGTGGTGTCTATTAACAAAGCACTATGAACGCAATAGAGGCAGAGGACTATACTCTAGTAGGTAATGTAAAGCGTTGGTGCTCTGATGTATCATGCTCAGTGGTTATACAGATTGACAAGTTTTTTCTCGGTCACAGGTCGTCCCTAAAGAGCTTTCTCTTGGCGGGATGGCCCATGTAGTCTATAACGTGTCCTACTACCCGCCCATTTTAATTACAACAGTGGTAGAATTTAAAGTGAATACACCCACATTTGTCTAGAGTGAGAGTCAGAAGTTATCTAGGTAATAATTCTAAGTTCACCTCACCGGGATTCAAACCCTAGACTAGACAAGCTTGGAATTTACTCCAGATGACCATAAATGTGGCTAACATACAAATGTATATTGTTTCAATATAGTTTATTTATAATAACGCCCTAAAGAAAGTTTTTCACTCTGCTCATAATAATTAATTAAACATAATTATGTAATTATTACATATAATTTTTTTAAACATTAATTTAAAGTATATTATTTAATGTGATCTGCATTAATGTAGAAATGTTACATTGTAACGAACTGTAACAAAATGTACACCTTCCTAGTCTTTTCACTTAAGTTGCTGATTCTTTATTTTTTATTCCTACATTAACATATTTTTTGGAAATAAATACAATATACTATTTTTCATAAAATTCTACTTGTATTTAGTATTATGTTTTATGCATATATTTATAAATATTATATCTCCTTCCTTTAAAAAGCCCTGATTTTATACCTGAAAAGTTATAAGGATCAAATGAGACTGTGTAGCTAAAAAAGTGTAAGTTTCAAATATAAAATGAGTCCTATACAGTTGAAAAATAAAATTTAACTTTCTTGCGTGTATAAGTCACAGGGCTTGGGCTCAGCGTAGCTTCAGACATTTTGTGACGTTTGTGGAAATCTACAACTAGATTATTTTATATAAAGATACCTCTAACACTTCTTTGTAACTCTGTTTTAATAGCATCTATACTACCCACTAAGTTATATATGTTTATACATAAGTATTTTAAGGATTCACTAGTGATATTTTAAATATATAAAAAAAAAGATTTTGTATAGCTCAACACATTTCTGTTGAAATAAATTTTGTTTCAGTGAAATTACGGCTTAGCCTTTAATTATTTTTAAAATCCTAAATTTTTGGGCACATTCTAGGGTTATAAACTTTCATCATACTATTAAAATAGGTTGGATAGAACTCCAATAACTACTATAGATAATATATATATATTTTATATACTATACTTACTATACTTACTATATATTGGATATATATATATATATTGTATAATATACTATGCATAGTGTATGTATATGTATACATATATATAGTAAATAACATATATAATATCTATAATAGTTTTTGGAGTTTTATCCAACCTCTTTTCATTATTTCTTTAATTGCAGCTTTTAATATACCATACATAATGTAAAATATACCTATATTAAAAATTATAAATTAATATCTATATATTAATATATTATTAACATAATAATATATTTATTAATAAGCTACAATCATAATATTTGGGCACTGTTTTAAAACTTTTTTAATCAAATATAATTTGATTATAGCTCCAATGTATAACCTGAACACCTCAATCATGAATCAAAATAGAATAAATTAATTTGTGTCATACATCTCATTGGTTTATTTCTAAATTTCATACACAATTGTCACACATACTGAATCTATATATTATAATGAAATAGTAAATTTATCACTCACAAATGTATATTATGCCTTTATTGTGTATGTGTTTATTTAAAACATTATAATTCAACCCATTAGGTAAGTTATATGGTGCTTGATAGTTTAAAATAAGTATTTTAGATTATTATATTTCCTTAATCATTTATTTATTTAATTTACTTTTTAGTTTTAATTGAATTTGTTTCATATGTGTTTATAATAATTTAGGTTACACATGAAATCTGTAGAATTGTTTGAATCATACCAACACAACATATTTATATAATCAATACATCTAATGATTTTGCCCAAAAAAATTTCAAATGACTACACCAATTGCTGCAAAATATACAATACAGAGGTAGTGAAACCTATTGTAAAAAAAAAAAAATTGAGGATACTGCTTTACTATAGTTAAGTTATTTGTGCACAATTTAAATTACTAGACGGATTATGAAACAAATTGAGCCACAGAATAACTAAGTGTCATGAAACGAATTTGTTTCAGTTTTTCTTTAAATATCCATGTGGATATTATTTTAAAATTTCAATTGCAATAAACGTTGTAATATACACTTTGAAACTTATAAACATTATTATAAGTTTCACATTCATTCAGTTCTTATTAATAATTGTTAGTTCTTCCATTCGCATTTGTAATAAAATAATACAATTTTATTTCTCATGTATGTATGTAATGATTTTTTGAACAAATTCTTCAACAATGTACGATAGTTAATAGTTCAAGAATATATTTTTGCAACCATTGCACCTCAATAATAATAATCATCATCATCATCACAACCAGAATTTGTTCTTGTAAATAGTACTTTATACACAAATAAACGAATAACTAATTGAAATTGATTATTTTGGTTGACTAAGTAAAGGAGAGCGTTTAGAATAAGAGGATAGATAATCTTACCCACATTTGTGATTTGTGTTTTCTTACACTTGAGTGCAAAGTGAAAATAAAAGGTCCGCAGTGCAAACAGAGATGAGCTGTAGTGAATGTGTTAGTTATTTGTTATAATTTCCTTCAAACTAGACTCGTTTAAGTGTGGAGCTAATTACTGGAAGAAACCTCAAGGGTATTTATGTTTTCAGTAGATTAAATGTTGTATGTTCTGTATCTAGCTATATGGTGTGAGATGGGGAGGAGCATGCAAAGCTCCTACTTGTCTTCATTGAGCAGCACCAGATCGTCGGCCACCACGTCACTGATGTGGAGGTAGATGATCCAATACATGAGGTTGAAACAAATGAAACACACGGGGAACATGATGCGTGAGTATTTGTCGATGTCACTGGGGGTGATACCGTACAGCTTGTTATAGTCTTTGGCGGGGTTGATGATGTGTTTGGGAGGGGGAGCAGGACCCCCCACCTCTTCATCCGCGCGGCCGTTCACCGTATTCTCCAGAGTCCCACCCTTGGAGTGAGCTTTGGCGTCGTGCACTTTGAACCGCACCTCCTGGAACAAAGGGCGGGCCGGACCACTTACAAGGGACACAAAACTATCTGACCTTCAACCTTGATTTATTTAAACAGTGATGTAAGCAAACCACATTTGTTCTGTATTAGTATTCTTAACAATGGGGCTATTAGTGAGCGAATCTGAGGAATGGGAAGTGTAGATTTAGATGAAGTTCTCCCGCATTAGATTGGAAACAACTTCCAAGATATATTATAGCCTTGAGCTCCGCATCACCGACAGTTCAGTCTACTGGAAAACATCGAGGTAATGTAAAAATCACTATGAAAAGTGATTTCTACTTGTTATAACAATGCATTATACAATAGTTATGTCATCTTGAGTGGTGTTGACTTGTCACAAAAAAAAATTATTTGTCAAAAAATCTATAAATGTTTTGTCTTATATAACCTAAAGACACTATTTTTAAAACATTATAATTTTTGGGGGGGAATCCACTGATTTTACAAATTAAAAGTTGATGTTTATTTCAAAAACTGTTTTTTTGTGTATAGAATCCATATAAAATAAAATAACATGTCAACCTCCACAGCATTTACCGCAAAAACCTACACATCTTATCAACTATTATAATTTTAAACTTACCATTATAGAAGAGAAAATACTTGACACATTTTAATATTTTGCTTGAACAAAAATTAAAGTAAATTATTTCAGGCCATGCCAAGAAACATATTTTTTTCTACAGATAAAAATAAACAAAGCTATTTGAAAATGCATTAACACTTACTTAGATATTCAATCTTTGTCATGTAAAAGGTGAGGACCTCAATTTTAATGTTTCATTTAGAGATATTTGATGAAAGTATTTCAAGAAGATACATACCCTGATGTCATTAATGTTTTATGACCAACCTACAATTTCATATTTGATTATTTCAAGTGATAACAGTGTGAAATTTCATCAGACTGTTTATGGAGTTCGCATGTTGTTACAATATTGTGGTAGAGAAGAATATTAACTAGGCAAAATTATATCTTCCTTCTAGTAACATTTGTTTAAAACATTAAGTTGGATTTGAGTATGATTTAAAATTTATTGAAATTCTTCAAATAAATGATAGTTTTTACCTGGTGGTGGTGTTTTACAGAATTGGGAGTATAATAATTGAAGAATGGAATAATTTATTTTGATATTCAATTTAAATTAGGCTGGCAAGAAAATATAATTTTCTTTGTGTTGAGGAACTTTTGAGAATCCATTTATTTATTTAAAAATGTTAATTAAACTTGCTGATAGTTTTTACTTTTTAACACATGTCTTACTATTTGTTATGGTTGTACAGTTAGGTACTAATTATGCTAATGGTCTTAGGGATTAGGAAGGTTAAATTTAGAGGAAGTGTTCCCTAATATTCATAGAGAGAGTGTGTAAAATCATTTTGGATAATCACCCTCAGTATACTCGATCAAGATCAAACTTTGATCTCCCTGTCATCTGTAGTCTAGTCTAATGCGAGAGTAGCGCCTTAGACCATGCAACCACTGAAGCGGGTTTACTGCTAAATTAATGGAAAGAACGCTAATATTGTTAAACATATAATACATATCTATGCACTAAATATAAAAGCTCAAGTATGTTTGTATGAAAATAAAAAGGTTGCTTAATTCAATTATATTCCAAGCAATACATTATTTTAGAAACCAAATAATGTACTGGATCTTAACTTGAACATCTGTTGTGTGTTGTTATATCTAAGCAGGCTTTACGGCAAACAGAATGGCTGAACAAGAAATAACAAAGTAAAATCAAAGTATCCTTTCAGAATCTACAGTATCTACAATACTTGACATTATGCATGCACCTTGAATAGTTATAGTATATCATACAATACATATACAATAATTAAGGTTTGATTTTCGTATTTATGATTCTTTTCGTTTTTTAAATGTCATATTAAAATGGTATGAGTGAAAGTACCACTTTTTAAAGTTCATCTTTGTCGGAAAAATTGTTATGGAATATGGAACAATTGAACAATGAACAATTGTTTCTATCATAATACACTATAAGAAAAATGATCAAATATAAATTGGAACGAGGGTGGAAATGAGATTTATTTCAGTAATTTTAAAATATTGTTTGCTTTTTATAAGCTAATTAATGAAATTCAAAGACATATTGTGTAACGTTTCAATAATAAACAACTAGAATTTTAGTTTATTTGGAATTGTATTAAAATTTGTGTTTCTAATTTTCAATACTATTTACAGCTTAATAATTATACTATAATAGTAATTATTATACTAGTTAAGGCCTATGCCTATAATTGTAATTATTATAGTATTATAACTATAATTATTACTAATCTTATTATTACAACAAATAAAACTATATTTCTATTTTAAACATTATTTTTACATATTTTAATGTTTGTTTTTAGAT
Organism: Timema monikensis; assembly: GCA_902151445.1. NCBI lineage: Eukaryota > Metazoa > Arthropoda > Insecta > Phasmatodea > Timematidae > Timema > Timema monikensis. The sequence goes on along the minus strand of CABFVZ010002040.1, from coordinate 122,154 downwards.
AAAATAAAAAGTGTGACACTAATATTGTTGACCACCCTGAGGAAATAACAAACATGGCCCCTAGAGATAACACTAAATTGGCTGTTTTAAAACATAATTTATAAGTTTCTGTTTCTATCACAATTAATTTATTTCAATTAATGGGATTAAAGCTACAGAAAAATATGTAATTCAATTGGTGGAATCTTCTAAATCGGTATATGTAATAAAAAAACTACCCTATAAGTAACGATTTAAAATATTATTTTAGAAAAAGAGTTTGGATACCCTAACATATACATGTGACAGCTGAACAAAGCATTTCTATCAAACATGTATTGTTGAAATACAATATGAATTAATTATTTTTATATAAGGCAAGTGAACTATGGATATTTGGTTTTTCTAAAGGTCTCCAATTTGGACAAGTCTTACAAATTTATAAATTTGTGTTGGTCTATTTTAAACTAATAATTTTAAAGTATGCCACTGTGAGTAAAAGTATACCATCTAGGATTCTAATTGATGATTGTATGTCTATAAAGGTTGTTTGGAGAGTATTTGGTATTTAAAAGTTGAAATATTTTGGATGGTATTCTTATGCGTTCCCAATATTTTTGTTAAGTTTACTAACTTACTCTATGACGTTAGCAACTCCAAAGCTTCTTGCTGCACTTAAAAAAATATGCTACTTATTGCTATCTTGAGCTAGTTCTACCCAGTCCGCCTCATTACACTGTACCCCTATCTTGAGATAGTTATATCAGTCCTCCTCATTACATCGTATCCCTATCTTTAGCTTGTTCTGTCCAGTCCACCTCATTACACCCTGTCTCTTTCAGACCCAATCTAAGGTTATTCTCCCAACTTCGTCTCTTCCCATTTGGTATACCAGTCAATAAATACCCTGAGCTTCACTAAAAATAAAACTTGTCATTTTAGATAAAGAAATGTTATCAGTGTGAGGGTAGATCCATTTTAAATATCTACTTTAACAACAAAAATGTAGGAGGTAATATTAAAAATAACATATGTTAACTTATCGTGATTGTAAAAAAAAGCCCATAAAAATAAGAATAAAAGAACACAGGTTTCGTTGTAGGAGTTTATGTGTGTTATAAGTTGTGATACAAATTCGTTATTTATATACTAAATGCTATACAAGCATACACAACTAATCATACACTAACATATGTCATATTTTAAAAGTGTTTCCCCATTTAAAATAAATAATACAACAGGCTTAAAAAGTTGTATATTGAGTTATTAAACTAAATATAAACATATGTGTTAGATATTACTGGAATCTTATTTTCTTTAATTTGTTTTTAGAAATAATCTGGGAGTAAAAGTTATATTTCAACACATAGCTCTCTGAAAATAGGAGTGAAATGTAATTTTTTATTGTGTTTTTAAAGTATGAATTTCCTTATTTTCTAATACCTATTTGTTGGATTGTATATCATTTTAGAGCTAAGGTTACCAAACTATATTATTTAATGTTTTAAAACCCCAAAAGCTTGTGTACACTTATTGTTGATATTTATAATGAGTAAATAATATTTAGAGTGTAAATTTAACCAATTTTATATAAAACTCGAATGAGCTTGGAGAGAATGATGGGCCCACTGATAAAATTCCTTTGAAACAACCCAGAAAATCTCTGTCTTATTTGGATAAATTTCTGACCTTGGTACCTTCACAGATATAACCATTGACTTTGTTTGAATTAACATTTAATATTGTGTTTCCAACTGTTGAAAATGCTGCAATGTCCAATGTTTGAACTTATGGAATAGCCCAAGAACTAAATGAATTAAAAATGCCCACAGTAATAAGTTTTAGTGAACAGTGACAAATGAGGAATATTCCCTCCTGTGAATTAAGTGTATCTCTGGTATTGCCATGTTTTCGATTTCTATCATTGTTATAACTTATTGTTAGTCATAGTCATAAAGGCTTCTCTATTAACAGTTTATATAATACTTATTAGATATTTTAAACTTATATATGATGTGACTATTTGTGATTTTAGTTTGTTGGTAATTTTAAAATATATTTAACAATAACACACTGTAAATGGTTTTAATTTTTTAAATGAATTATTTTATCTACCCTAGAAAGAATTGAAGAAATTGTGCACTCTATGTGAAGCTACATTTTAATTGAAAAACAAGATATTTTAACTTCCTATGTTTTACTTTTTAATGATTTGTTTAGCTCAAAGTTGTTTACAAACTATTACAAAGTATTAAATGAATTGCAAATACTTACATCAATGATGTTTGATGCCATAGTTCTATGGTTAATGTTAAATAAATCATAAAAGCTTTTAATACCATTTATAAATTAACAACTAAAATCAAAACTTACTCATTAAGAAAATATATTTCCTAAAATTTATGTTTAGTTCATTTAAATTATTATAAACCTTAATTATTTTATTTTAAATAGCACGCCTCAATTAAGGCGCCATTCAAAAATATAGTAAATTATACTACTGTTTTGAAGTATATGTTAGTTCAATAAATCATTTAAAATTTGAATTCTACTTAAAGTGGATTGTTTATTTAGAGAAAATAATACCTGCATTTTAAAACATAATCATTTTGACGTTTAAGCAAAATATTTCTTAATTGCATCCTTTTATTTTCTACCTAGGAAGTCCTCCTTTCACATAAAAAATATACCTGTATTTAATTTTGTATGGCATAATTTATTGTATTTTAATTATAGAATAATGCTGATATCTTGTATGATAAAACTGAAACATACAAAAAAAATCCATACTCAAATTTTAAAGATTTTAGGTTTTGTTTAGTACAATTTATTTAAATTACTAATCACTATAGTTCCAAATATTAAGAGTTTATAAATATATTTAATTTATCTGGATAATTTGAACTGTCCATATATGATAATTTTAAAACATTAATTAATAGAAGATTATATTTGGTTCAATGAAAATGTATGTAGACCACCATTTAAACTTATATGGCTAATTAAAGTTATGTTAATTTTATGAATTTTGTCATTAATATTTTAAATTTAGTCACTGTTTCATTTATTTTGTATTAATGGATATTTTAGATACTAGTACTAGTTTTATATCTATTTATTCAAAATGAAAATATTTGTTTTCTTTTATATTGTTTAAAATATATTTTTGGATTGTGTCATTTATTAGCAAAATTAAGTTTAAATAAAACAAATCTATTCCAGTAACATTTAATTTATTTGTGAGAAGATAATATTTTATTTGTTTAAGCAGAGAAACCTATTTATGTAAGCCAATCATGGCTATAGATAAAAGTATACAAATCGATTAGTTATAGAGTTGTGGAAACTAAATAAAGAAAAACTGGGAAAATGTATTTTAATTGTACATGTTTATACTTAAAGTCCTCGGAAGGGAATGCCGAGTGATTACACCGGCAGTTTGTCAGTGATTTCCGATTCACCATAATTCTCAGAAACTATATCATCCTGATTAAAGTTTAACATGTCAACAGTTTCACTCACCATAAATAGATCAATCCACTTTCTTGACTCCGTAAAATCAAGGCTAATTTTGAACAACACCTGATTAAAAAGGGTGCAGGTTTCACAAATTACAGTTGGGACAGTTTATCTACCATATCTGCTGTGCAATAGAGACTGATGAACCTGTTCTCAGATTCAACTTTTCACATGAAATACCAACCCTTCAATATGTGGTTCATTAAAACAAGTATTTTCAACTTATCCCAGCAGCATCATTTATTTATTTTGTAAATAGCCCGTCTTTTTTTTTCAGTTTGCTATATCATAGGTTTGTAACACATTACACAAGATGCTAGTATTTAAATTATTTAATCTTTTAACATGTTTGTGCTTTGGTTTGAAAAAATATCCTATTAATTTTTTCTCTGCAAATCAATTTTTGAATCCATGACAGGTTTCTTATTTGCTTTGAAATGGATTTGTATGTCGATACTAATAGCAAATACTTTTGAAATTATCATTTTAGTGGTTGATCTACTCACACTCAATGTTCAGTTACATCTGGAATATGCTCTTCATATCAACCTCATCCTCATCTTTAGAAGATTTTAAGAGATACGTGAATTGAATGCAAGAATATTTTCTTCATATCTTCAATTATGTTTGACCAACGGTTTATTACTACGCACTGTTCAAATCAATGTCAATAGTTTTGGTTCGGAGGTAGCGCTATAATAGTTATGACACAGTTGATCAATCCATAGTTGTGATAATAAATTCCAAATTGACGGTACTATTGCTGATGATGTGTGAATTAATTCTTCTTAATGTCCTAAAAACACATGAACATAAACTTGTCATAAAATCTGCTTTTTATTTTCTGTTCATCTATTCTTAGATATTAATCACTATAGTTTGTTTGATGTATAATAATAAAAAAGAAAAAAACGTGTGGTCCATTAAGTATGTACGTGTTTTGGTGGTTAGAAGTGGTTCCGAAGAGTGTCTACTTCTCTTCGTTGAGCAGCACCAGATCGTCGGCCACCACGTCACTGATGTGGAGGTAGATGATCCAATACATGAGGTTGAAACAAATGAAGCACACGGGGAAAACAATGCGCGAATATTTGTCAATATCACTTGAACTAATGCCGAACAATCTGTTGTAGTCCTTGGCCGGGTGCATCAGATGTTTGGGGGGAGGACCTCCCACCTCTTCATCCCCGCGGCCATTCACCGTGTTCTCCAGAGTCCCGCCCTTGGAGTGAGCTTTGGCGTCGTGCACTTTGAACCGCACCGCCTGGAACAGAGGGTGGGGCGAACCACTTACAAGGCACACAATGACAAGCAAGGGACTCCAAACTGTTCAACAAAGTTCAACTCTAATATCATTTCGGCTTGATCGTTGGTGGACATCGTCTTGACCTTCCCCGTAGCTTATGTTTGCAAACAGAAGGAGATATGGGACATTATTAACAATCAGACAAATAACAGTTTCAGTTCTTCAAATGACTCGATGTTTGGATTCACAACTTGGAACTTCCTGGCAAGGCTAGACATACTTTGTTTCTTTTCAAATTTAAAAATAATTAACTGATTTGTTTAGCAACACTATTACTCCAACTATAATATAAATTAATACATTTTTAAAATTCATTTATATTTAATAGGTATGCATTTGAAAATAGCTTTGTATTACTTACAGTGTTTAAATAAAAAGGCATTTGTTTGAGGTATATATGATATTTATGTGTTAAACCAATCTCTTTAGAGGGGCATTTTAAATTTAAACCTCAACTTGTTTGTTTTATTATTAAATATTTTGTCAACTAGTGTATTTTGTATTCGTTATTTAAGCTTCATTATAATAATGATTATTGTTTAAGATAATGTTTTTCATACACACTTTAAATAAATATCTAACATATAGTTAATTTTATATTAATGAAATTATTCATATACTTATAGTTTATTGTCATAATGTAGTACAATTCATTGAAATATTTTTGCATTACAATATCACGTACAAGCTAATACTGTATGTATTAAGCTCTGCAAATAGGAGTAGTATCAATTTCTACAATATTTACCAATTAATTCATCAATTTCTAACTATTTACCAAAAATATTTCTGTGAATAAATGGCATATTCAAATTCATACAATTCCTAAACTTCATTTGAAATATGAGTATAACTTAAACAACTCAGAACTACTATTTATAAACATTAAAATCAAAGGTGGTTGTTGTTGAAAATAATATTTCTTGATCTATATTTTTTGTATGCAAGCAAGTATTATTTTTGCTATACTGCATATATTTTATAAATACATACTTTTTCATGTATTTGATAAAATACATAATGTTTTAAATATTCCTACAGAACAGTCTGACGTAAAAGCTGTTTCTAAACTACAATCACAGATATAGCACCGAAGCAAGAATTAAGCAGCCAATTGAAGCCAAAGTAATCATATTAATTATTTTTATAGTTAAAAAAGCACGCATATTTTATATATTGCATTGTCTGTACAATGTCAGGTAAATTTGAGGATAAGTATGAAATACATAAAAACTTTTATCTCCCATTTAACTATACATTGAGCTTTACCCAAGTATCAAACTCATGATAACTTGGCATTAATCTTAGTATTTTAGATAAGGCTTAATTTTTTTCAACTATTTATTGTATTTGACCATTTAACGGGTCTTTGAAAATAATTTAATACTATGCACTGTATTTGACCTTTTAACGGGTTTTTGAAAATAATTTGATACAAGCACATGGTTAATTGATTAACTTAACTTAGAACAACACACAACTCTTATCAGTGGTTTATTGTTATAAGGCATAATTTTTATAATAAACTAGACTGACAGAGATGGAGGAGTCTAAGTTGGAACCCTATAAGGTATAATGAGGATGCTTTAAAAGAAAATAGTTTTTCACTCCTTTTTTCATGCAAATGTGGGTGCAATTTCAAGTTTACCACCTCATTCCTACTACATCAGTTAAATATTTGGCGAGCCTAAATGGTCACACAAAACCGAAACACATAAATTATAATCTAAATTAATAGAGAAGAATAAATGATTTAGAGGACAATTTAATCTATATCTCCTCGTGAATTAGAAACAAGCGAGACGTGGAATAATGCACGATTTAGAAATCATATGAAACCAGATAAATACACGATTTAGAAGACAATCACACAATGAACCATTCATAAACTAGATGAGATTATAACAATAGAATATTTAGAAACTAGTTTATTATAGTATAGTTTTGGACAAAGATACGGGCTTAAGAACAGAATAAGATTAATAAATAATTCTGTAAGAGAAAACTGATCACTAATATGCCGGATTCCTTAGCAAAGTTAGGATAATCTTGGGGACAGGACAGATTAACTCCCATCAGGTAATTAATTTAATCCACACACCATCTCAGAACAATCTTCCTCCATTGAGGGCCTGGATTCATGGTTGCAAAACTTCTCGGCTCAACAATAGAAATGATACAACTTTGTGCCCAAGATGCGCCTTTTTTGCGCTCCATTCATCCAAGTAAATGGTAATTGTAATGGTGACATGAGCTACATTACGATGGCGCCACCGTAACACCATCATTTGTGACTTTTTTTTTTACTAATCTATGTAAAGAATCTACTTATGAAGATAGTGTTATTTCATTTAAAACTAGCAGAATTACATATCTTTCTTGGGGTAGACGTGCAGTTTATCCCGTGGTTATTCAGAAAATAGACCTCTTCATTTTATTGTTCCTGACCCAGTTTTTGATTAATTAAATAAAATAAACTCTTCATTTTATCTAATACGAATGGCCGATAATATAGATACATATTTTTCTTATGAATAATAATATTTGGCACCGCGTCTTACTACCCGTTCGGGTTATACGCTTTAAGTACTAATTACGCTAATGGATTAGGAATTGGGAAGGTTGAATTAGAGGAAGTGAACCCGCATTTGCGTGGAGGGAGAGTGGAAAACTATTTAGGAAAAACCACCCCCAGTTCACCTGACCGAGATTCAAACCTCTATCTCCCCGTCCTCAGCAGTCGAGCTCAACATGACAAGCGCGTTAGCCAACTACGCCACCGAGGCAGGTCATTTTTCTTATGGGTTAGCAATTAAATTAGCGTTGGCATATTCCTGGGTTGTTTTCATACATCAATATTATTAATTATGAAATACATTAAATAAGTATATTATTTGCTTAAAGCTCTCATTTCACTAAAAAAAAAACTGTTTATAGCAACTATAAAACATGTTTAAAAATGATGCTTTTTCACAATATTTAGTAGCAAAAGATATTTGAATTTGGTGGAACACAAAACCTCTTTGAATCTAGAGACAAAAATCTGCAGTTGTTTTATTATAATGAAAGGATTGCCATGGAATTACATAAATGTAAAATGCAAAAGTACAGACTTATTATTAGTTTTGTTACCACTCTTGATTACTTTAGATTGAAAAAATAATTGTGTGCTTAGAAGACATGCTATTTTAATTCAATTTTTTATAAGTGGATTACGGTTAATGTAATGTTCTGGGACACTAAGATAAAAAATGACATTTTAATCTATTGACAAAACATGGTTTAAAGGTTTCAAAGTATTACCAGCACATCTATTTGTACCCTTTAGTGAATCCAGGCCCAGGGCAGTTGCTTCGTAATTAATTGAGCATAAGTTAGAAACACTCGGGCAGTTTCCAAATTGAGAGCATTGATATGTATTAGCTGATATGGCTTTGACATTTTATGAAACTAAAGCATTTTTAGATGTGGACCAGCAAATGTTAGTATAATGTCCAACAATAAAGGACTTCTATATGTGGACCAGCAAATGTTAGTATAATGTCTAACAATAAAGGACTTCTATATGTGGACCAGCAAATGTTAGTATTAATGTCTAACAATATAATACTTCTAGATGTGAACCAGCCAAAGTTAGTATAATGTCCAACAATAAAGGACTTCTAGTTGTGAACCAGCCAAAGTTAGTATAATGTCCAACAATAAAGGACTTCTAGATGTGAACCAGCCAAAGTTAGTATAATGTCCAACAATAAAGGACTTCTAGTTGTGAACCAGAAAATGTTAGTATAGCGCACTTATAGATGAAAACTAACAATAGATAGAACAATCTACTACAAAATACCACCAATATATGAGTCAGAAAATAGTGAATGACGCACAAATTAAAATTACATTTGATCCCATCTGTTAAATAAAGAATGAATAACTATACTGATCTATTTGGGATGTATTTTCATTTGACTTAATAGATCATTATAGGCTTGTAAAGGTGGTTATTCATACCATATTAACACAAACAAAAATGATTTCAAAGTATATATTATATAATATATTAACCACAATAAGGTAGAGTATGTACGTGGTTCAATTTAAAACAATAATTTTCTTTGAAATAAATTAATTGAAAAAAATGTGTATGCATATTAATTTATAAGACAATTATTTCAAAATTAAAAATCTACAATAGTGAACATATGTGAAAATAGATCAACTAACTTTCAGGATATTTTATGTTAGTGATGAGATGTTTCACAAATATACAAAGACAAACTCAATGATATATCAGGGGAATTATTGATATAGCAATAAAGAAACTATAACTATTTATTGGTGTTAGCTTTATTTTGAATCATTTATGGAAGGATAAGAAAATATCCTAAAGTGCTATATATAAATTGAGGTTTTATTAATATGGTTCTACACTGAGAATGATAATACAAACGGCTATTTGTGGGCCTAAGCTTATTTTAGGGTAAAAAAATTAATATGGCTGATTGTGCCAACAGTTGTGAATACTAACGACGCCAATATTTGGATTCCTAATAATTATAAACAGTAATTATTATGAGGAAGACCAATTTAAAATAAGCCCTTTTACTTCCACTTGCAGGAACTGGTTTTCAAGTTAGGTATGTAGGTTATTGAAAACCAAATCTAAACATCGAGGAAAATAAATAAAATACATGATATTATAAAATTTAATTTTAGGGCTATCGAATTAAAGAGTTGGTTTATTGGTTTTAGTATATTGAAATGGTTTAGAAAACCAATTAATACCTTTTGATAACAATTTTAACACTAGGATGTTTTTGAATTATTAAGTTATATGCTAAGGTGTTAGATCTCAGAACTGCTTTATTATAAAGTATAATATCAGAATAGAGGTAATAAATACAATTTTATATAAAAATTGAGAATTTGTTTTAAATATTATTATAAAAGAAAATAAGTTACAAACACTAAATAAATGTGACTCTCATTTATATTACCGGTATATAATTCAAAATACGAAAAAAAAATTGTGTGGCTGTGTCGGTGCATGGCCATAGGATATGTTACGCCAGTGGTTTATATGTGTGTTGGGAAGTTTAAATAAATTAAAACAAGTTTAATAATCGACTACAATTTTATTTATCAAAGGTCTATGGTAAGAGAAGTAAGATACAAAGGGTAGGCAAGATACATTCAAGTTTCTGGTGAAAGTCAAATCAATGCAAGAATTACAGAGCATGATCACCGTGTTCTGAACGTGAGATTCAACTCGCAATGAGGGGTTTTGTAACACATCGACATTGAAGTCACCGGTGATGACGATCAGCGTATACAGGTCTTGCTCTATACTGGGGATTATTCTCTTTATTCTTTTCGAGTATTGCAGCAGGGATCGATAGATACAAAATTCTATCGCTGACGATGACGCGTTCGGATGATTGTACAAAGCTCCGAGGACAAATTTAGATACGTTGTTGATTGTTACGTTGACCCAGCGTATATCATTTCCAACTGATGGTTCTTGGACTCAAAGATTACGACTGACATAAACGGTAACGATACGTTGAATATCTGTAAAGTTGTTGAGGTTCCTGTCCATGACGACAAAGTTGATGGTTGATTGCATTACCTTCCTATGGCTGTATTATTACATGTTTTAAATTCTATACTAGATACATTCACAGGTGTGGCATGATTTATCCATGTTTCACTGATGGTCAAGTAGTCGGATCTGTTCTTAATGGAATCAGTTTCGATATCTTCTGCGTGCACCACCAAACTCTGTGCATTGATCCCCGAGACAAGTAAGATTGCCCACCGTAATCTTTCGCCATTGCCAGGATCATTATCTACGTTTAATCTCTGGACTTCCATTGTGATAGTAGCATAAGATGACTGTTGACCACAGGAACTGTAAACTCACTCAACCAACCTTGGAAAGTGATGTTTCTTCATTCTCTCGTATTCATCGCGTATCTCCTTGACAGTGGGTGCTGAATTTCCGTAACCGTGATATAATTTATAATAGACTCTCTCGTTAATCAAATACAGCCCGTCGATAGAAGTGACTGTACTAAATGCAACATACACCCGTTGATTATGTTGAGACTTGTCGTGCTGAAAGACGAATTGACCGTAAGTGCCTCCTTGCGATTTGTGAATTGTTATCGCACGAGCGAGCACTAGCGTAAACTGAACTCGTCTGCACTTTAATGCGCCACCCAGCGGAGTGTTTGTGGAACGAGTAGTTATCAGAGGCTACTTAAAATTCAACACGTCAAGTTTGCATATCGCGTGGGTCTTAGCCTTGACTCAACACATCTGTCCCATAAAGCCGTGTGGAGTTTCAAGCCACAAACGAAGGTTATGTTTGTAAACCGCCATGGAAGTTAAAGGTTCGTTTTCCATCCTCTCAAATTGTTCATCTTCACAAAGACGCTCGATGTACTGCAACACACCGATAGTGCCGTTCACCAGCACATCTTTAACGTCGAGATACGTAGTGATCATATACGGATAACCCAGCACCAACTTGATCATATATGCAAGTCCACTGGTCTGCAGTGTTGTGCAGTTTGCGTCTACCGTTGGCCACTTTAGTTTGATTTTTTTTAGCCTATCATCGTGTCATCAACAACGTTCTCCAGGTCAGTGGTAATCGCACTAAGTACTCTGGTCTCATTAATTTGCCAAAACGGGATGTTGAATGGAAACGTTATCTCACCTTGCTTCGTGCACGTAAACGTGATCTGTGAGTTTGGTTGCTGTACTGATTTGTCGGAAAATTGTCGTGACTCACCGAGCACAGATCCATGACTAGGTGGATCGTTCCAGGCATGCTCTTGTTCACTGCCTCGCGTGAATCATCGTTGAGCCACAGTAGGATGTGCACATGTGGACTGGCGCGATGTTGGAACTACATTCGCAAGAAGTAATCCCCCACGTGGTACTTGCCGAACGGACTGCACTTTACTTTCGACTAAACCAGCTTGATCATAACATCAACAAACTTGTGGAAATAAATGCATCACGTAACAAGGTCTTCATTTACCAAGTGGCTACGCATGGACCAAGTAAAATCTTCCAGCGGATCGTTCACTCCGATGTACTTGAAGGAGTCGTTTAAGTAATTAAACATCTTTAGAAGTTTTGGCCAGCAGGCTTCGTTTGCGCTCACAGTTAGAAACACAGTGGACCTACCCAGCTGGCAAATAATCGTGAAAAGAGCCTTATTACGATCCATCCAGTATTTCACTGAGTTGGGGGTAGTTTTCAGAAATGCAAGGTTCTTGTCACACTTCGAGGAATTTTATGTCTTCTAGCATCTTGCATGTGCATTGTCTGCGTCTTTCACTCATCTGAACATATTGTAAATGCCTTCCATCACTCGCAAGCAGTATTTTCATTGCCATGTACAAAACAGCTCCATGGCAATCGCTTCTGCGGATCTCACCAGTCTCCATCATGCACGGCATCACACGCACGTCAATATTGAACTGCCGATGCACACCTTAGTATATTACGTGAAACGAAAACTCTTCCGCATAGATGCCATATGATATTGATCGGTGTGGCGTGCTGACCAGGCCTAATGTCCATACACTGATCCTCGTTCCATAGCATGGTGTGTTGTCTCGCAAGCAGAACCTCCATCGGCTACATCGATTCAATGAGGCAGTCGCTCTCCATCACCTCACTGTCGTCTAAGGGTTCTCAGTTAATTGTAATGTTGTAATTTTTGTACAGTGGTTGATCCACCAAGGACATATATTTTTGTATCAATTTCTTCTTTAAGATCACGTTGAAAGCGTGATCGTTATCCAAACGCCTGGGCAACTTCTGCACCTTAGTGTTCACGTAGACTTGCACATTTATAACTTGAACCACTATGCTGTAGTTACCATCGTAGCGAAGTAACGGAGCCTGTGGAGCTTCATGAATGGAAAACGTGGTAAAATCAGCCGTGCACTGATCGGGTCCAACAGGGGCAGTCTGTTAGGCTTTGGCGGATACTTGAAACCATTCAATCGCGACAAGTTTGGAATCTTATCGCTGTCCAGTGATTTTCTGCAAGCACCGTACAACATGAAGTCAGCCACCGCTTTACCCAGGAATGTGTTATGGAGCAGTAGTATGTGTTTTGACTTCACTGGATTCAGGTGTCACAGAAACCATAGTTGTCACACACATCACTTTTATTTATGACCGAATGGATTGTTCACAAACGTGCTCTCAAAACGCTCACTTGCTGACATCCATTGTTATTCCTTCGTCACCGATCTTCTGAACTCCACATCCATTTCGTCCAATCCATCTTCCGAAGTGGTGGGATATTTGATGACGTCATATGGGTTCGTGTGCCGCTGGCGCCGCCAGCCCCGTGCGCACTGCACCGCTCCCAATACTTCTTTATTCGTTTTGACCCAGAGATTGTGGTATTGTTGGATAGCTGACGAGCTGCTCTTTCCCGTCCTATACGTTCGGCATATTTCTGGTCGGCTTTCCGACAAGTGCAGGTGAACATTGTGAAATTTCTATAATTTTTCAACTTCAATCCATATTTCTTCACCAACACTGAAACGAAATTTAAGTATTATTAGTAAAATTAATATATCTTGACGAGAGCTGTTTATTGACACTAAACCGAGTGTCGTGCCCCGACAAAGTACAAGTACAAGTTTAACTTGGTGGAAGTTTCCGAGGTGCGGCAGATTGTTCAGAAAATGGTGGGCCTACCTCCCCCCTGTCCCCCGCCTGGCGCGGTGCGCTATCTGAAGGTCAATGATGAATCTTTATTCCCTCAGATATCGAATTATATCAGTTTGGTTTGGCTCTATTTAATACTCTATAATTTATTAAGCCAAACCTTATTGAATGATTTTGTTACACTCAACTTTTCGTCCCATACCCACCAAGTACTATTCTGAATTTAAAGACGTATTCAAATAAAAAAAAGTACGTTCATTGACTACACGTTTTCTCTGAAAGCTATTGAAAAGAGTTTTACCGTAACTCTATCCAACATCGAGAAATGTTACTAGTAAAATTGTTAAAGCAACGTAGTTCAGTCGTCTCACAAGCAATTCAACATAAAAGAAGATTCTATAATGTATTGAAATACAACTAATTTGTTTCTAGATTTCTTTGTAGAACATTTGTTTATTTTATTGTACAACATGTTTCAATCTAGAGCCACGTGTGGCAAGGGGAATATTAAATAGATGTTAGAGAGTTAAATATTTCCCCTGGAAACTACAGTAGAAGAGGTCATTCACACAGGTTGAGTAATTAAAAAACAAAGAAATGTGCAGCTATACTTATTACTATTAGCACCGCGTCTTACTACCCGTTCAGGTTATATGCACTTACGTTAATGTGTAACGATAGGGTGATTGTGAGATGAAATGGAGGACCTACAGTTCAACGTGGAATCCAAACCACGGTGGAGGCCTGGCATTCCCCACATTCACAAGTTGTGATTAATACACATCTTGTCAGTCTTGTCTTGTCAGGCGAAGAAAGGGTTTGTCAATCAGATAAATCTGTGCCGAAACTGAGGATTGAACCCCGGACACTTAGCACAGAAATCTGACACCTTACCTCTAGACAGCTATAGTATCGACAAATCGTGTGGATTAGATTCACTGTTGTCTTTGTTCAGTAAATGTTCACTTACCAAACATTATTTTTAGTATCACGTGTTATTAGATCCAACGAGAAATATATCACCATGAACAATAAAAAGAATGTAAGCAATTCAATTTTATATTTTGCCATATCAAAGTTATAAGCAATTACAATAGGTGTAAAAAAAAACCCAGCCAAAAAGTTTATTTTAAGATTGATATATGTACTGTATTATAAACATAAAATGACTCAAACATGCTATTTTATGCATTTATTTTCATTTCTAGATATTCAAAATAAATATTGTTTTATTTTTATTGTCTTATTACTAATACTAACATAATTTCCAGATATAAATCCTCAAAGTGATGAATGATTGAACCTTCTAAGTTCCCATCACAAATATAGCCAAATATAGCAATGACACATTCATTTTCATTCAATTTATTTTCCCTTTCTTCCATTGGTGCTTAATATTAGCGGGGTTCTCATACAAAAGAGGGACAAGCACAGTCATGATGACTAGCATGCGATTTAGAGACTGTGGTAAAGTATCAAACAAGCCTTGAAATTTTAGTAAACAATATAGCCACTATAGTTATGTAAGCATGTAAATCCAAGGAGCTTATCAAGTTTGAAGTAGTCAGATTTGTATTATCAATGCATTAGGCTAAGTATTTATTTCTCAATAACTAATAATAATATTGTGGTGTCAAATTTGTGGTAAATATGTATTAAAAGTATACACTTTGTTGCGTCACAAATGTATTTGAACTCAATTTAAAGCACATGTCCTGATAGCAGTTTTATTTAATGCTTTATATTAGGTTCAAATGTATATAACTGGTTGTGACGCAACAAATTTGTTCAACTTGAATTTCCTTCAAAGCAGAATGCAGAAACCTGAATTTCTGTGTGTTTCTAAGTCACGCCTCCATCAGGTTTACCGCTCGTATGAAAATAACATTTTATAGTAAATCTTTAGCGTTTGGTATAAAATTCACTGATCGTAGATTATTCAATTAGGTGTAGAGATGCATCTAACCCGGGCGGTTAGTAAAACGCCGTGAAAAAAAGTTATCAATAATACCTTGGATTTAAAATACAAACGATGATTTTATACCCTAATCTATAAAAATTTGTAACAAACAATTCAATAAGAGGTTCACTCATTGGTATGAAAAGCAAATTGGCATGGATAGTGAAATTAATATTCACAATCCGTCTACCCTGAAAGGTAACAAGTTTACTGACAGATTACACTGACAGCTTAAGAGACAGGCTGTTAATGTAACTCATCAAGATAATACTGTGATGTTTCAAGGTACACAGAGTTTATTTATCATTTAGTTGCAACATGATGGCCGACTTCATTTGAGTCAAAGAGTTCTATCACATAGCCACCACGTGAAGAGGATTTGTCTCTTAGAACTTAATGGTATGTACTTGAAGACGTATCTATAAACTATAATCGCTATGTGGTGGCTTGAAAACTCGATCAGCTTAGATTTCAATGGGAGAAGTTATCATAACGATAAAGAAAATATACTGTGTATTAGCAATTATTGTTGGAATCAATTTTAGTTGTCATAAATAATTGTGATTTTTTTACGTTCATTTTATTGTAATAGTATAAGTACTAGTAACTTTTTAATTAAATTTTAAAATATTAGAATTACAAACAGGTTTTTACTCCCACTGAAACATATCAAACCAACTTTACAAAATAACATGGATTATTTTATAAATGAATTGAGTTCTAAGAATTTGTTTAAGTCTGGGCATAAATGAGGAGCTTGGGGCAAAAACATGACAACCCAAATAGTTTTATATGGAATATAATATTAGCTATTCTAAAGTCTTGATGGCTTTAAATACTTAGAGTTCAAGAGGTAATAGCAAAAATCATTGCTAACACATATTTTCATAAAATGAGAATAATAATTATCATGTTATCGCCCCAACTCCCTCAAATGTGGTATTAGATAACACGTCTGAATGTTCATATAAGCCCAAACATATCTAATAAAATATAAATTTAAAAAAATGTTTCGTATGTCTGTAAAATAGCTAATGAAAGGATTAGTAACTTAAAACACCATAAATGTGGAGAAATGCAAAAAGAATAACTTTTTACCTATTTTAACAGGCTATTTACAATATCTTAAAATAGTAAAGTGTACTTAAACAAAGACCACTCTCTATAATTTGGAACGTTCATAATTTTTCATTGCATAAAGAATAAGCGCATTCAGACATAGATCTTCTTAAGGACATGTGTGGTTGTGAATCTTTCAGAATTACAACAAAACAAGAAAGCGGGACAATTCAAAAAATGTAGTTAGGGGACATGAAGCTTAACATCACATTCAATGTAAAATGTAGTTAGGGGACATGAAGCTTAACATCACGTTCAATGTAAAATGTAGTTAGGGGACATGAAGCTTAACATCACGTTCAATGTAAAATGTAGTTAGGGGACATGAAGCTTAACATCACGTTCAATGTAAAATGTAGTTAGGGGACATGAAGCTTAACATCACGTTCAATGTAAAATGTAGTTAGGGGACATGAAGCTTAACATCACGTTCAATGTAAAATGTAGTTAGGGGACATGAAGCTTAACATCACGTTCAATGTAAAATGTAGTTAGGGGACATGAAGCTTAACATCACGTTCAATGTAAAATGTAGTTAGGGGACATGAAGCTTAACATCACGTTCAATGTAAAATGTAGTTAGGGGACATGAAGCTTAACATCACGTTCAATGTAAAATGTAGTTAGGGGACATGAAGCTTAACATCACGTTCAATGTAAAATGTAGTTAGGGGACATGAAGCTTAACATCACGTTCAATGTAAAATGTAGTTAGGGGACATGAAGCTTAACATCACGTTCAATGTAAAATGTAGTTAGGGGACATGAAGCTTAACATCACGTTCAATGTAAAATGTAGTTAGGGGACATGAAGCTTAACATCACGTTCAATGTAAAATGTAGTTAGGGGACATGAATCTTAACATCACGTTCAATGTAAAATGTAGTTAGGGGACATGAAGCTTAACATCACGTTCAATGTAAAATGAGAGTCTACAAATAACTAACTAGTTAGTAAATAGTTAAATGGAAAATAATTTGATCAACACTTTTTTGTACTAAAATAAACCTTAACATTTTAATTGCTATAAGATATAACATGAACGTATTTATTGATAATTATTAAGTTATTTAAACTTTAATAAATATGGTAGCATTTTTTATCAAGAAATGAAGCTATAAAGAAAACTAATGACTTTCAAAGCCCCACAATACCTTTCTTCACGTATAGGCTCACTCAACTTTCATAATAATGTCAACACTCGATCACAAGAAAACTCAACTTTATTCATTCCTCTCCATCATTCCAACCATTACTCAAATTCTTTCATTGTTTCAGCTTCTCGTTCATGGAATACACTAACCAACAATGTAAAGATATTAGAGTTGAATGGTTTTAAGCAAAAAGTGGCAAATAATCTGCGTGTGGAAGCTCATGTGTGATATTGAGGGGTGTGAGAGGTAATAAATCACACCTTGTGTGTGTATGTGTCTGTGGCACACTTGAATTATTTATCTTTGTGTTAAAATCAGAAACTCACATTTTCTACGAGTTTGCTACTTCACGCCTTTTAAGTGTTTCTTTCATATTTTACGGGTTCCTTTCATTGTTTTACGGGCCGACCTGGTATTGTGGTTGGTTACAAGTGTTTATGACCAAGATTATACAAGGCCTGTGTTAGTAACACTCTACTTGACCAAATCAAATAGCCCGGCATCTAAAGAGCATGCTTCATCAAGCTAGATCCAAACGAGTATAACTTCGTGGTGAATAGATTTTAACAGATATATTGTACCATTAATTAAAATGGACAACACTATTAGCTAGAAATAGATGAAAGTAAGTAGATACTTAAAACAGTGAGCTATGGATAGAAGCAAGAGTACTACAGTATATCTTCAAGGCTTATTTACTCTTTATACACACTTCATCTTTTCTGTAGTTTTCTTTGTAAGATAAGTTTAACTCGATATTTTATGTAAATATTAGGACTAATCAAAATAAGTACCAATCTAATTATAAATAAAGTTAAATATTTCATTTTACACCAATTTTCAGTACATGTAGTATGACTACATAAATTAACATACCATATATTATACCTTTAATCGCCCCTTTAGTTCAAGAAATACATTTCAAAGCTGTTTATGCGCTCCCTCTTGGTCAGAACCACTTGGCTGATATCACTTGATACCACTTGGCTGATATCACTCGATACCAATTTGCTGATATCACTCGATAACACTTGGCTGATATCACTCGATAACACTTGGCTGATATCACTCGATACCAATTGGTTGATATCACTCGACACCACTTGGCTGATATCACTTGATACCACTGGATACCACTTGGCTTATAGCACTCGATACCACTTGGCTGATAGCACTTGACACCACTGAGAGCACTTGATAGTACGTGGCTGATATCACTCGATACCATTTGGCTGATATCATTCGATACTACTTGGCTGATAGCACTCGATACCACTTGGCTGATAGCATTCGATACCACTTGACTTATAGCACTTAATACCACTTATATCACTTGATACCACTTGGCTGATAGCTTTCGATACAACTTGGCTGTTTGCATTCGATACCACTCGGCTGATAGCACTCAATACCACTTGGCTGATAGCACTTGGCTGATATCACTCGATACCACTTGGCTGATTTCACTTGACACCAGTTGGCTGATAGCACTTGGCTGATATCACTTGATACCAAGACGTCACCAAGTCAATAATGAGAACTAAACTAACAGTACTAATGTCCCACCGATCTGCTGCCTTTAGACTGTTTAAACAACCTTGATATGCCATCTGAATTACTTGAGAGATATAGATTACTTAGAATTAGATGCACACAGGACGTACGCAAAGCTAGACTTCTGTATACACATAGCTTATTATCACACAGCTCCTCACCTAAAGGTTTATGGAAATACCTTAGAACATTAAGTGGTGGATACAAATGTATTAGTAACAATGAAATCCCCATATTGCCTGATGATCTTAATTCTCATTTTGTGAATACTCCTTGTTTAATTGATCATTTTCAAAAAAATAGGTCTCTAACTAACTTATTGTATCAGTTCTCAAATCATAATAAATTCAATTTTCATGCAATATCACTACTAGATGTTATACAGTCAATTAGGTGAATCAAAACAAATGCACAAGGAAATGACCAAATTCCAATTACATTCATAAAAAAATACTTTTTATGCTTTAAACCCTATAAGAGATATTTTTAATTATTCTCTATAAGTAGGATTTTTTCCATCTTTGTGTAAATCTTCAATAGTGAGGCCTATCCCTAAAACCCCTTTGCCAACCTCTTCAGTAACAGGTTATAGACCTATAATCATAGTTCTAGCGCTATCAAAAGCCTTTGAATATATCGTACACAGACAAATATATAGCTTCATAAATCATCACAATCTGCTAGATAAATACCAATCTGGGTTTCGACCACATCACAGCACTACCACATCACTCATAAATGTAACTGATGATATAAGATTAGCCATGGATAGAAGACAGTTGACATTGTTGGCACTCTTAGACTTTAGCAAAGCTTTTGACACCATTAACCACGATATTCTTCTTGCTAAATTACATTTGCTAAATTACAAACCAACTTTCATTTTTCAGTAAGTTCAGCTCAATGGATGCAGTCATACCTAACTGACCGCCAACAATGTGTCATATTAGGTGACACTCAGTCAACATGGCGTTCAGTGACATCTGGAGTGTCACAAGAATCGGTCCTTGGTCCTCTCCTTTTCTCAATGTTTATAAATGATCTCCCAAGTGGTTTACAACATTCTCAACATCATCTATATGCTGATGATTTCCAACATTATTTATCATCCTCTCTTTCTCATATTGATGGTGCCGTGGATAATATGAATGCTGACTTAGGTGCAACACATAATTGGTCACTATGAAATGGCCTTAATATCAATCCTAAAAAACTCAATTTATTGTCATAGGGTCATAAAAATTACTATCCACGTTGTGTTTCACATCTGTAAAACCAATAAATTTAAATAACAGCCCAATTTCATTTGTGCCGGTTGTTAATAACCTTGGTTTACATATAAATGAAAACATAACATGGAATAATCATGTGAAACAAATATGTAAAAAAGTCTTCTTTGCCTTACACTCACTAAAGCGCCTGAAAAAATGTATACCAATGTATATTATAATCCACTCTTATCCAATCCCTTATCCTCCCGCTTTTCGACTATTGTGATGTAGTTTATAATGACCTGACAGCTGACCTTGTGGCAAGGCTACAAAGACTCCAGAACACACGTGTTAGATTTATATTCGACCTCCGGTCACATGATCATATTTCCCCATATTATAAGAGACTGACTTGGCTAAGACTTAAAGAAAGACTAGCTCTACAATCGATGCCATCATAAAGAAACTATTGACTTCCAACTCCTCACAATACTTTCTTCACGTATTCGCTCACTCGACTCTAATAATAATTTCAACACTCGATCACAAGAAAACTCATTTTTATTCATTCCTCTTCATAATTCCAATCATTACTCAAATTCTTTCATTGTTTCAGCTTCTCGTTCATGGAATACCCTAACCAACGATGTAAAGAAATTAGAATTGAATGGTTTCAAGCGAAAAGTCGCAAATAATCTGCGTGTGGAAGCACATTCTTGAGATTGAGAGGGTGAGACATATGTGTGTGTGTGTGTGTGTGTGCGCGCGCGCGCGCGCGAGGTATGTAATCCTTGTGTATTTTAGCTCTAGTTTTTATACATTTTTTGTGTATTTTATATATTTTAGTTTTGTTAAACTTCATTTTAATTGTATTGGTTAAGTGTAGGAAAAGGCAGTGGCCTTAACTTCGTCATTAAAGTCAATTATTATTATTATTATTATTGTTTATTTGGTGATAAAAAGGCCGCACCTGCGCTTGACATACGGCTTAGCATGGAGGCGACCAATCTCCAGGGACAATGCTAGGTCTGCCAATAATGAGAAGGTCACGTCTCTTCTCTTAAACCAATAGGATATTACATTCCTTCCTTTAGCCTATACTTATAACCTCTAAATGTAGGTAACGTGTTCAGCTAAATCAATTGGGAGCAGGTTACATGATTGCTACCCACTCTGGTGACCACATGGTCTAAGGTGCTTGGTGATGGCTATTGACAATGCATGTACCTTTCCTCGCTTTCTTATCCTTCACCTACACATGTAAAATTAACTTTTTTTTTATTCAGCACCGCATCTTACTACCCGGTCGGGTTATACTCTTAAGTACTAATTACGATAATGAGTTAGGAATTGGGAAGGTTGAATCCATAGGAAGTGAAACCGCATTTGCGTGGAGGGAGAGTGGAAAACCATTTAGGAAAAACCACCCTCCGTTCACCCGACTGAGATTGGAACTTCGATCTCTCCGTGCTTGGTAGTCTAACCCAACACAAAACTAACGCCTTAGTAAACTACGCTACTGAGGTGGATATTAACTCATCAATAACAAATGAGTACTGATGGAAACATAAATAATAATACATCACACGAGTATTGTGTTCCACCATATATGGGCACGAATCTTGCTCCTAACTGGCACATGAGTCAAACAGAGCTAGAACAGAACATGGCTCTTACTTCTAATTGACTACTGATTCAAACAAATTGGTTGCACATGGTTGATTGACCTTGTTTGGATATGAATCCTGAACTCTAACTGTGTAGAGTTTTATTAATGTGATTGTAGTTTTCACATTAATGCGAGCACATTTTTCAAATAAATTGATAAATTGATCGCATAATTTTACACCTTCCCTATTTTAGGTTAATAGTTGTGTTAAACATATGTTAGAATAACTTTACTCAACCCCTTAGCAATACCATTGTAAAAGGTAAACATTTACAACTTAATGTAAGTTTCTATTTTTGGCAAAGTTTCGACCAATAAAATGAAGAACCTGCTAACTTAAGATATTATATTCATAATATTACATACATATATATAAAATATAGTAACAAGATTGGTATTTGACAGTGGCACTGGCACTCTCTCATTGTTTACCCTGGCTGTGCTCCTTGTTCTCTCTGTATCCCTCCTTGTCTAACAGGTAGGCAGCGGCCTTCTCACTTGACTGGGGGATTAAAGGGGGTGCGGGGAGGGGGGGGAGGAGGACGGAGACACGTCTGGAGGGGTCTGGATACTTTTAATTCTAGAAGTGGAGGATTCCAGACCCTTAGCTGCCACCACTCCTATATATACACGCTCGGTGATAGCCGTGGGTATTCAGTTCGTGGTTCTCGACTAATGAGTCCGGGAGTCCCCAGTGCGAGTGAGTGGACCAGTGTGTACATTGTGTGGACCGACGTGTCAAGTGTGTGAACCAGAGTGACCAGCGAGCAGGTCGGCGCGTCTGCGGGTGGGTCAGCGAGTCTGGCGTTTGTGTATAGTGGGTCACCGCCGTGTATCGTGTGTGGGACAAGTGACATTTGTTGTTGTTGTGGACTACTGTGTTATTGAACATTTTTGTGACTGTTTTTAAATATTTGAGTAGTTATTAGGTGTTTTATAGTTGTTAATTTGTTTATTCAATTTACTTACATCTCTATGTGTTCTATTAGTTTATTAATTTACAGACTTGATTAAGGCTCTTTTTATTTTACTTAATGATTTGTTTAGTTATAATTAATTTAGATGTATAGTTAATCAGTGTGTGTATGTATGTGGTAATTTTAATAATTAAAACCTTGAATATTCCATGGGCATTTTTATTCGTGTTTGGTCAGTAGCATACCCTAATCTTTAAAATAACTCGTGGCTCACACGTTCACGTGTGAACGGCCTGTGACGCCCCCAGGTCACGTGCGCCTTACGTTACAATATTATATTCATAATATTATATATATAATGCCTATCACAAAAAAAATTAGATTTAAATAAGAAATTTGAAGCGATACATTAATGTCAAATCATATTAGGTAAGACTCATTAAATCAAATATTGAGATGGAGATTCTCTTAACCAAGATCTGAAAGGGTGTTTTCAAATATAAGTAAAGTATTGTGTTGATGATAAAAACGTTATTTTGTTTGAATGTCGCAAGAAATACATTTTCATGCAACTACTAATATGTCATGCTAGTTCTAATTTGTTACTTACTGTTGGGAGCATGCAAAGACACACCAATTATACATCAAAGTATGAATTTGGACTTAAGGAAGTCTATATTGATTGTAATAAAAATAATAAAGAAAACAGTTATTTATTCACCCAGTGTTCATTTTTATTTCAATAAAAACCACAAAGAAATAACCTTACCACAGTTTTATCTAACACGTTCATTATTTCATACTTCTTTAGAATATTCATTTAGTGAGCAACACATTATACTCATAAAAATTATGCAATATAATGTTATAACATATTCTAAACCTCTTTGTTAATACATTTGATGTACAGTATGATTCTAATAAACAAGATTTTCTTTAAATTTATTTTTATATTGTAGATAATTTTAATTCAAGTTTTGTTTATTTATATTTTTATCACATTAACATATTATATTTATGCACTTAAGATTCGTTAGAATATTGCATGAAATATTGGACTATATTTCAGTTAACAGTATCCCAGAAAGTTCATTGGGCCTGTTTGGAAATGCATTAAAGTATTATGTTGAGTTTTAGAATTGGTTAAGAAAATCACTAGGAAAATTAAATTAATTAATCATTTAAAAATATTAAATAATAACATATCAAGTTAATATTTTGAATTTTCAAATAGTTGTTACATATTTTATACTTGAGCTCACTCACACTAAGAAAATGATGGTCTGTTAATAAAATCAAACTGGTTTGCATTTGCTCAAGCATAGAATGTCTTATACATATTTATTTACTTAATATATCAAAACAAATTGAGATAGCTCTAAAACATAGAACTACTGACCAAACTCACAATGTTGGATTAAAATCAATAGCCAGATTTTATTATATTCTATATTATGACTTTTTTATTCTAGTAATACAAAGGGGAGGGGAGGGAAGGTGAAATTTGATTAGCTAATGATTGAAACAATAAAATATAGTGATTTGGTTAAGCCTGATAAATATAATATATGTAGGTCTATATTATGTGAAACTGTGTCAAAAATAGAGCATTTCCTTAGTTTAAAAATCTTAGTAGGTACCAACCAAATTTGGTCATATCTATTTTAATCCAAGTCTTGGTTTACTCCATTGACCTTATCCAGCTTTCATTCGATGTACCTAATATTTAATTTCGTAGTGGTAAAATTTTAATATTAACATACTCATTTTTCTAACTGTAGATTAATGTTTTATGATATGTTTTTACCTTGATAAATACTAAATAACAAAATTAGAAGTTCTTCTGACAAAGCAGATGGTACCATACAAACAAAATATGAAAAATAAGCCTATGAGTGTATCAAATTTGATAGAAATCTGTTGAATA
This sequence comes from Timema monikensis, assembly GCA_902151445.1. Taxonomy (NCBI): domain Eukaryota; kingdom Metazoa; phylum Arthropoda; class Insecta; order Phasmatodea; family Timematidae; genus Timema; species Timema monikensis. Next base: position 97,138 of record CABFVZ010002040.1, on the reverse strand, counting down.
TTATTTTGATCAAATATTTTGGTCTTATTTATACATATTTTTTATAAAATAAATTTTAAACCTATATATATTTAAAAGAAACACGTATCTATGCCTTTTTTACTTTTAAAGAGACAAACATAATCAGTAAAAGTTTAAATTCAAGGGGAACTAATGACCAATTCATAAAGTCAATATAACACAAATCTACTTAAGGAGGAATATGTATTTACCAAGCGTGGGTAAAAATGGTTTTGAATACATATTTATTTATTTATATTTTATTTTGATATTTTTCACGACTTTGTTATTGATTGACTGGTTATACATGTGACGCGACGAAGTGTCTTGTTCTACCTGTGAGCTCTTAGAACCAAGCAACTATGGACCAACTTGACTCCGCAGGTTCAGGGGGAATAAATAAATTCATTATTTAGTAATTGTCTCTTACAAGTATACAGCCTACTGAATTGATAATAATTATAAATGTAAATAAATAATTAATAAAAAATACTGTCTTGTTTGGAAAAATCTCTTTACTTATTTAGGGAAATAATACCATGTGGTTGTTTTTATCCTGCACTCATACGAACTGGCAGGGGTAGCCACTATTTATTTTTAGCACCCCGTCTTACTACCCGTCCATTATATACACATATTTACCAATTACTCTAATGTGTTAGGGATGAGGAACGTTGAAATTATAAAAAGCAAGCAACAATTTTAGATTACTTCTAAAAAATCAATATAATGAAGCTTATAAATGCTCGTCAAAATATAGAGCTATTTCAATATCAAAAATGATTTTTTATTGAGATTCTCCACTTTTGTAAACAATCCTATGTATCCAATTGTTCAAAAATAGTGAATAGCCCCACACCCTCATTAGAAACCGTTGTATATCCCACCTATTAAAACATTTGAATACCGCTTCCAGGCACGTAGCCGAGGGCGTCCTGGGGGGTACGGACTCCTCTTCAGGGAAGAAAAAAATTAATAGAAGGAAAAGAGAAAACAAATGATAATAGATTTTAAAAAAAGAAGATTAAAAAACTGAATAGTGAAGTATCTACATAAAGTAATGAAGTGGATCCATTTTATATTAATTTGTTATTCTTAGCTGGATACCTTGGCAACTTTATCCCCCCTCCTTGCCATAGATATAGCTCCTCTTATGCCGGGATCACACTCAACATAACTTTAACTTAACGTAACCTTCACTTAAGGTTTACTTAACTATATGTATTTGGATCTGTGATTTGTACTATTTGTAAAGTGATGATCTGTGAATATTTACTGTTTTCTATCGATACAATGAATATTTATCCTTACAATTTTTGATAAGCTTTGCCTTCCTATTTTAGTTAAATTATTTTGTTTCAATGTCCGATCACTAGAATTGAAGCTAAAAAGTATACCTTGGTCTTAAACCGGTCGTCACTTGCATAATGGTTGGCTGGCTAGATCATGTGATGCCCCTCATGTAACATTCACTTAACGTGAAAGAACTCCCAGGGCATTTATTAAGTTAAGTGAGCTGCAAATGAAAGCTAAGTTAACTGCATCGTGACCGCTTCTATTTAAAAATATGAGGAGAACCTTTAAGTTATGTTACGGAATTAACAACAGAACTGGACTTGGTTGGATCCGAGACTCAAACACAAATAACAAAACTGTGGGTAAGCTTTAGTGTAATATTTAGTAAAAAGTGTGTATTATTTATCAAGGTTATTACTCTCTTTACGTAAATTAAGGGGATAATGTAAATTTAATCTTTTTACATTGAAATTCAACTTTATTTCAAATTAAAACTTCACTAATGAAATTGTTTAGTTAAATCTCTTTCTCTCTCTTATTTTATGCTTCAGAAAACGAAGACAGACCTTCTGGGTAGTGCCAGCCCTCATCTATATTCACAAGCTCCCGGACTAAGTAAGCCTATTGAGCCTCAAGTAAATCAGGTCTCTATCACGTAATAAGAAGCAGGTCAGCATCTTTCTCGCAATTCATTCCACAGACCTATTGAACACGATAACAACAATTTGTATCTATACAAGTAAGGCTTTCTAAAGTTGATATAGGATTTATTAAATGAACTCTTCGTGCCAGAATCATAGTTCAAGTTTCCTGTTAGTCGGTTTCAGGAGAAAAATCTGAAATTTCATTATGGTTGGCTTCATAGATGAGATGCCTTACTTACTCAAACCAAATTGGATGGATCTTATTGTAAGTATTGCACTATTTTGGCATAGTAATGTGTAGATAAAGTGACCTGTCAGTACAGCTTCATTGGTAGGTCAACCGTTTAGAAAGTGTGAGTATGCATTGGGAAAGGTTCAGGACCACTCAAAATAAATTAGCATAGGTCGGCAGTAGCTTCTACTGAAAACCTGTTTAAAGTAACTTCGGGTAAAATAGAGGACGTGGCTACTATTTTGGATAGTAGTTTAAGGAGAGAGCGAGAAATTAATAGGGCTTCTGTTATACCCATCATATAATCAATATATCTGTGGCGATAATGAGCTGTCCCTCCAAAGGGATAATGACAGTGGCCCTATCATGCATGAAAAATCGGAAAAGATGGAAAGTTTAGAGGATCTCATAAGGTACCGAGCAAACATTGATGAAAAACTTAAGAACCACATAAACATGGCTTCAGGATTATATCCTACTTCAGCTCAGAAATTCAAATGACATTATAAGCATTTGCCTATGCAAGAAAAATTAGCCAAGCTTTTCAACCATATAGAGTGTTCCTCTATTATTATAGATGAAACTCTTGATGAATCTTGTTAGGAGCAGTTCTCACTGTGTATTAGATACATAACAGATGAGGACCATTCTTTACTGAGAGAATATTCCATAACATTTTTCCCACTAACAGATTTATCTGCAAAGAATGTGGCTGAAAGCACTTTGGACACCTGCAATGACTTAAGCATTGACCTAGAAGAAATAATTGTTCATGGATATGACAGAGCTTCCACGATGAGTGGGTGTAAAAATTATGACCAAAAAAGAGTTTTCTACCACTATCCAAAAGCGATTTATGCCTATTGCACACATCATCACCTGAATTTAGTCCTCATTGAATATCTTAATATGTTTTTAATTTCAAAGAGTCGTTGAGTGTTAAAAGAGGTAGGTAGCTCCATTCTTTAGGCACAATTCTCAAGCAGTTGCAAAGATTATGCCAGAGTAAAAAAAATCAAGACTCCTGGGTGTCTGTGAAACAAAGTTTATTGAGTGTCAAGCCTCTGTAAATACTTTTGTCAAGTTTATTCCTTCAAAAGTTCTAAATGTTCAAGAATTCTCAGAAATAGACCATTCATTTTGAACCCCTGCATTAACGCTTCTAGCTGTCATGGAAAAAGGAAGCTTCATAGCGGTAGTGCTAATTTGTGAATACTTTTTCAGCCTCACTTTACCACGTTCAGCATACCTTCAACATCCTCAGAACGTACTAGCTCCTGCGGCTAAGTTCAGTGCAGATATTCTGTATACGCTAAAATATCTCCACACTAGTGACAGATATAATAGTGAGTTTAATACGATCTTCTAGAAAGCTATAGCTATTGCTGGGACTATTTTAGAAACTCAGATTGATGTCCCAAGGCAAGCAAAGAAACAAACTAAAAGGGACAACTATCTCCATGACTCTCCAGAGGAATACTATAGAAGATCACTCTTCATACCATCGGTAGATGGACTCATTGTGAATCTCGAATGAAGATTCAACCAAAATAAAGAGTTTTTGTTTACCCTTGAGGTGGTGCTTCCCAAAAACTGTAAGCCGAGCCATGTAGAGAATATAAAAAGACTGATACTGCGTCTAGTAGGTTGAACCTCTCTAGCAGTCGATCAATGTATCCTTTTCCACGAATTGATATTGATCCTTCTGCTTCATTTCACTGTACTCCGAGTCCTTCAAATTTACCGAGAGGACTCTCTTTTATATTAAAAACCTTTTTTATTTCGGTCATTATAGTATTCAATGCAATTTTGTCTGCTGAGAGTATGAGCCCATCGTCGTCATAAAGAATTAGTAAAACCAACAATTCGTTGATGATGAAACAATATACACATTGATCCACTTTACACTGAGTAAAACCCTAAGGATTGTAGGAAATTGTCAAACTAATCATTCCAGCATCTGGGGGATTGTTTAAGTCCATAAAGATACTTTTGTAAATTGCAAACAGGCCCTTTCGATACGTCGATGCCGTCTGGGGTTAATGTAAACATTTTCTTGAGTACTCCGTAGAGGAAGGCTGATTTGACGTCAAACTGGACTATTTTATATTTTCTCATTACTGCTATCACTAGCAGTATTCGAATGGTGTCATATCTCGTTGTAGGAGCATAGGTTTCATTGTAGTCAATGCCTTCAACTTGTGAAAGGCCTTTTGCGCATAATATTGCTTTATAACGACAACATTCTCCATCTGGTGTTTTTTTCACTTTAAATACCCATGTTGATCCAATAGTTTTTTATTTTGTGGCAAAGAGACTATATATCCCATGTTTTATTTCTTTCCAAGGAACTAATTTCTTCTTGAATTGCTACCTTTCATTTATCAGCATGGAGAGAATTGATGGCCTTGAAGTAAGACTGTAGTTCGTTCACTTCCACAAAATTTGCTTCATAGCGCGCAGGTTTTTGCAAATTCTTCCGTGGGCATTAGTGATGTTTTTCTTTCCCTCCCACCTCTAAGTTTTCTTTATCATGTAACTGTCCTTTGATGTGCTCTTCATTGTTGTCAATTTAATTGTTTTCTATATTTTTGTCAAACTTCTCTTTCTCTGAGGTTATGTCGCCCTTGTTATCGAGGGAAATTAGTATGGTGTTTTGCCTTGAAACACTGACACTGGAATTTTCGTTGAAGATTACATTCCGAGAAACTTTTATTTTCCGGCTGGCCATGTCAAACAAGCAATAATTTGTTGATTCACATTGATTTGCTGATGAACATAATTTTCTTATTATTCGGTTCAAGTTTTGAGCGTTGCTATCTTGGAATAAGAATGAATGCTTCACTTCCAAAAACTTTTGCGGACTCCAGTGTTGGTTTCTTGTTTTCCAAATTTCATACGGTGTAGAATTTTGAGTTTGAGTGGTTGGAGTTCTGTTAAGTATATAGATGGTAGTGTTTACTGCTTCTGCCCACAAGTACACTGGCAAGTCTTTCGTATACAGCATAGATCTAGCACTTTCCACCATAGTCCGCATGTCTCTCTCGGCTCTGCCATTCTTGGGTGTATGGTGCTGTTGTTTCCAGTTGGATTCTCTTTTACAAAGGATATTCTTGAAATTCACGGTTAATATACTTCGTTCCTCTGTCAATGCACAATCTTTTAACAGCACTTCCAAACTTATTTTGGCATAGGTTCATGTATTCTTTAAACTTTTTGAGTGTGTCACACTTATGCTTTAAATATTGCACATAACAGTGTCCTGAGCAGTCATCCTTGAATGACACAAAGTATAAACATCCCTAAAGAGACGGGATGGGCATTGGTCCACAGAGATCACAATGCACATACTCTCCAGGAATTGTCTTTATACGCTCTTTAGTCACAAATGATAGCTTGTGTTGCTTTCCATATTGGCAACCTTCACAAAATAAATTTTCATCACTTGTTACACTTACACCGTTCACAAGGCCTTTTGACACTAGTTCACACAAAGATTGTACGCTCACATGTCCGAATCTTTGGTGCCATAATTTGATATCATTATAGGCTGTTAAATTTACTTCTGGTGCAATTATCGTGTGAAGCAACTTTTATTATTAGAGTTATTAAAGTCACGCGTCGCACAAGCTACGAGCACGACATTTTAGAACACTTCAGCATAATATTTCTCTTTCATGATTTTCATGCCTTTACTAGCGATCGCGCCTTCCGAGAAAAGATTCTTTCATAATTCCGGAATATAAATGGCATTTGTTATTGTTGAATCATACCACTTACCACTAAATAGATTGTGCATTTTCACAGTGCCTTTTCCTTTAATAAACATACTTTGGTTGTTTTCAAGAACAACTTCATCACCATCCGGTGACTCTTGAAATTCCAAAAGAAATTCAAGCATGTGGGTCATGTGCGCCGATGCACCACGTTGTTTCTCACGTTTGTGAGGTTAAGTAATATATTCTGCTGTCCAGTGACGAAAGCTGTTTGGTTTTCATTATTTTTTGAAGGATTGTTGTCATTTTGCGGATTTGTATTTTCACTTCTATTGTCTATGTTTGTTCGACAATTTCGAGCAAGATAGTCTCTGCCATGACACTTATAGCAAGTAATGGAGCACTTGAACAGTTTTTGATTCGCTGTTTCGCCGTTCTTCTTTTGAAAGCCGTTAACGCTCGATTATCACTTCTGAATTGGGACGACGGGAAAAACGCATTTTCATATAACTCTGTCACTGTCAAGTTTGCTTCTTCATCTAACAGTCGAGCGGTCATATTCTAGATGGTTTGTTTTTCTTCATCTATCGATAACAAGATTTAACGAAAATGTCGGTATTTCGATGGAAGATTTACGAGAATCTTAGTAATAATGGTGGCTCGGCTCTCTCCAGGTTACTTTATTTTCTACCCTCGCGATGTGTTGAGAAATTGAGTCATTGGTATCCATCTTGAATTGATTAAATCGGTCGAGTATGAGACTTTTGCTAAAAAACAGAGTCTAGCTTGTATAAGTTCTCTCTTGAGGATGAGCAATTTTCTATTAGAATTATTTGCGATACGTCCATTGCCACCGAAATTGTGAACATAGAGATCAGCTACTATGAAAGATATTTTGCTACCGCTGGTTTCTCTTCGACTCCACTTACAATGCCATAAATGACTTTAGCTTTAAATGTGCACATAATTTGAAATCTCCACTGTTGGTAATTTCACCGGTCAAACTTATTGACCGCACTCATGTCGACTCTCTACTCCATTATTGTGTCGATCACATACAATGTCCTTTCAAGGCTAACAAAGTCAATGTTTATCTCAGTGCTTCACTCGCTAGTTAAACACTTAGTTTAATCAGTACGCAGAACAGCGTGTCTTGGGCCCATGACCTGTTAAGTAATATATTTAAATGAAATAGAAATAAGGTGATATTACAATAGCTATTCATAGAATAGCCTACAACACACATGCTCACACGACTCACACAGATATAACTTTCTGAAACAAAAGAGAAACGCTGGGCACTACAGAGATGGCGTGAGTGTCGGCTTACATGTACATGTGATTGCTGTAGCTTACCCAATAATATCACAAGAATTACAAACGTTATTACAACAACTACTACAATACCATCCATTTAAAAAGTTATATAGGCCCCTACTGCTCTGCTACCACCAAGCAAAACATCTGAATACTGCACCAATACCAACCATTTAAAAAGTTATATACTGCTCCGCTACCACCAAGCAAAACATCTGAATACTGCACCAATACCATCCATTTAAAAAGTTATATACTGCTTTGCTACCACCAAGCAAAACATCTGAATACTGCACCAATACCAACCATTTAAAAAGTTATATACTGCTTTGCTACCACCAAGCAAAACATCTGAATACTGCACCAATACCAACCATTTAAAAAGTTATATACTGCTTTGCTACCACCAAGCAAAACATCTGAATACTGCACCAATACCAACCATTTAAAAAGTTATATACTGCTTTGCTACCACCAAGCAAAACATCTGAATACTGCACCAATACCAACCATTTAAAAAGTTATATACTGCTTTGCTACCACCAAGCAAAACATCTGAATACTGCACCAATACCAACCATTTAAAAAGTTATATACTGCTTTGCTACCACCAAGCAAAACATCTGAATACTGCACCAATACCAACCATTTAAAAAGTTATATACTGCTTTGCTACCACCAAGCAAAACATCTGAATACTGCACCAATACCAACCATTTAAAAAGTTATATACTGCTTTGCTACCACCAAGCAAAACATCTGAATACTGCACCAATACCAACCATTTAAAAAGTTATATACTGCTTTGCTACCACCAAGCAAAACATCTGAATACTGCACCAATACCAACCATTTAAAAAGTTATATACTGCTTTGCTACCACCAAGCAAAACATCTGAATACTGCACCAATACCAACCATTTAAAAAGTTATATACTACTTTGCTACCACCAAGCAAAACATCTGAATACTGCACCAATACCATCCATTTAAAAAGTTATATACTGCTCTGCTACCACCAAACAAAACATCTGAATACTGCACCAATACCAACCATTTAAAAAGTTATATACTGCTCCGCTACCACCAAACAAAACATCTGAATACTGCTCCAATACCAACCATTTAAAAAGTTATATACTGCTTTGCTACCACCAAACAAAACATCTGAATACCGCTCCAATACCAACCATTTAAAAAGTTATATATTTCTCCACTACCACCAAGCAAGATATAATAGTCTAGATCCAATGAACTTCTTTTTTGTAGGAAACAGTAATGTTTAAGACATGATCAACTGACTCACACTAGCCTTGTGTAGTGAGCCACCAAAATCTATGGGACTTAAGTACATCCCTAACTTTGAGAGTGTACCCCAGGTTGGTCTCAGTAGAGACACAAAAATTTGAGAGCCCAACATGGTAGCAGCTATAGGCTTGAAAACTGTTATTAACACCTAACACGCCTGTCTGTGAATAATATCAGGTTCAGCTCCTCGTCTGATACATTAACATTCCTTAATGCGGTGATACATATATACTATAGCATGGATGTCTTGTTTAGGAACAAGTTTGGTTGAATAACGTATGCGTCCACATAGGAATGGACTCTTTTCATTTCAAAATGTAATAATATTTGTAAATTTTCTTTCTAGTCAACAATTGTGCAGCCAAATTGGTAAGTACAGTGCTATGTGTTTCTGACAGGCAGGGCTCTAAAATGACGTCAACCATGACGGCACTAGAGGCATCAACGATTTTCTTTCACGCTGATGATTGGCCAACATGAGAACCACGTTTTATACTTGAGGTTGTTTTTAAAGCTTGGAAATTATAGAAAGTATCAAGGTAAACCTTGCGACTTACTTTGTAAAGTGCAAAATACTCCCCCAGTCTCTTTCAAAAACTTCCTAACTTTAGAAACAATACTAAAGATAGGTTAGTGTATATACAATAAGAACTACAATAAATTTTTTAGAGCGTAGGTCGAATTCGCAATCAGGGGACCAAAATTAACTTTTTGACATATCTGATGGGTTCACTGACTACAAGCCAAGCCAGGGAAACAGTATTCGTCTATTCTATTACTTGTACCACAGTACATGCTCTCAAGTGCTACAGATTTGGTCCACACATGCATCGAACGATAATCAAATGGTCTAATAATGGGATCATTTTGAGAAACACTGTCCTAGAGTAACTATCTTGGTATAGATAAGGGAACATTTGAACTAAACCTACTAGTATGAAACTGATGGAAATTAAGTCAGGTATCTAAATAATTAATAAAAATATGCTACAATAACTTAATAATCGTATATTTTCAAACCTTCATTAACAATTTCAAAATATACATTTAACGTTTACACTCTTACTTTCTTGGGAAGCGTGACTAAAGCAAGTTTTGTATTAACAGTCTGGCCACTATCAAACTGGTTCCCATTCCAAAGAAACCCAGGACCTTTGGCTTAATACGTAATGCTCTAACCACTTAGATATACAGTAATTGTCCTGTGCTCAGAATCATCCTCCACTCATATTTTAAGGCAGAGTCTGTGATGGAAGTGTGAAAATCATCGGCTATATTTTAGTGTTCAATTAAGAATCACGAGCTTTAAGATAACGAAGCCATCATCGACTCAGTAGTTGACTTTACGCTGTCAATTGTACAATTATAATTGTATTAATACGCATATCATGATGGACTAAATAGCTAAGCTAAAATATTTGTTAATTATGATTATAGCTGTATCTAAATATCATATTCTTTAATTTACAAATTAAATCTGGACAGCTCAATGGTTAAAACATTGGCGTACTAAATCAAAGGTCCTGGATTCAATTCCTGTGTCAAGGTATCATTTTTAAATTCAAAGAAGGTGATGCGGATATAACCATAACTAACGAATACAATAGCTTAGCTATTTAATCCACCTTTAATATATACTGGTCAACTTTTAATATATTTGACATCAGCCCTTCTATATCTTTAAAACAAATACACACTTATTTTGACGAAAATTTTGTATAGACATTATATGCACCATCATAAAAGGACATTTGAATTGCATATCTTTTTACTGTATTGTTCATTGAAGTCCCGATTCTGAAACTACCAGCAATATTACTATTTCCAAGACTCCCTCTTTATGACTGATACCAAAATAATAAATGTTAAAAGACTATTTCAATTGGTGAGCTCTTTTTACCTTTAAGGATCAGGTTTTTGTCTTTAAGGATCATGTTTTTAGCTTTAAGGAGTAGGTATTTAGCTTTAAGGAACATGTTTTTAGCTTAAAGGATCAAGTTTTTAGCTGTTAGGATCAAGTTTTTAGCTTTTAGGATTAATGTGATGCCAGTATCTGTTATGTTTGAGTTTCTCTTTTTTATACATTTTGAAATTAATTATTTTAGTTTTATTAATAAAAAATAACAAATAATACTTATTTAAAAAATCATGAATATGTGTCGTTATTGTTCACGTGGACTGTTTTAATTAAACCCAGCTAATCACCAAATATGGAAAAGGTAGAATGTTATAAATTGATTACCTACAAACCAAAACTACACTTATAGAAATGGCCACACTTATAAGAGAGACGTAAAACTATTATAAAACATTTATATTCGTTTACATTATTTAAAGAGGATTAAAGGTAGGCCAAATATTTTCAAAACTTACAATCGCAACATATTTAGATTATACTGAGTTTCACACAGTATTTCCTCAGGTTAAAATAATCATATTAAACATATTTTTAAAACTTTATTTTCCTTCATATCATAACACCCATTCGAGTTAAACGTATTTTAATTACGTTAATGTAGCCGGGTCGAGGTAAGTAAAATTTAAAGAAATTCCCTCACAGTACACTCAGGCGGGTTTTGAGCCCCTACCTCTACATTAGCAAACTAGGATGCATAAACTTGACACTTAGTCCACTTGTCCACCAATGTGAGTCCTTTAAGGAACGGAGCCACAAGAATATTTGAAGAACATTTAAAAAAATGCTAAATGGGCGCAAATAAACACACATTCCTCCAATAGCACCCGCAGGCAAAGCTGAAGCCTTTGGTTAATATATTAAAAATTCAAAATTGATTGTGTGGTCTGAATGAATTATTAATTTGTTTAGGAGAATTAATCGAAATTTAATTTAGATGAAAAACTACACTGAGTTAAATTAAGTTTAGATTATTAAATTAAAAGGTTGCCTCGATAAGTCTTATATTGTATTTCATTATTAAAAAATGATATATTCAGTGCCTAATATGTTATAATTTTAGAATGTTGTGTCCCAGTTGTCATATTTTCTGACTAGGGATAGAATTACTTACTTACATAATGGTTGGATTTATTTGGTTTTACAATATTTTTACTTAACTATAGTTTATATTGTTTATCTTTTTTTTGGTACAAATAAAGGTTATTCGTTTTACTAACATAGTATATTCGTAGACGTTGTTGATTTTATTACGTAGGATATGTAGCCACACATACATGACCAGTTTCCATTAGTTTAGCAATATTATAAATTTATGAACCAATAACATGCATCAGGCAATACATCATTTATAAACACTTATGTTTTATCAAATATGTCTACTTTTTAAATTAACTACATTCCATTTCACTTTGATATAAAATTGGGATCTTTGTGTATAGTTTATTAAATATATGTAGTATATCTCGTGTTGCCATGTAATAGGTAAATGTCGCAATTACATGTGTATAAAATTTTATTTTTATTATTATTATTAAAGTCTTAAAATGACATCAAATGAAAATGTAAAGTTTAGTATTCATTCACTAAAATATCAACCACTATTAGAAAATAAAAATAGTCTAATACAAATTAGGAAATAGCTAAAGTCAAACATTTATGGATAGCCACAGACATGTTGATACATCATAATTTTAGTAAAATAACGTTAATAACATATCCAAATCCAAAGTTATTATTTTCTGTTTTGAATGAATGTAAAACACAGCCACACAATTAAATTATTCTGTCACCTACTTTTTGATAAACTGTTGTTTTCTGACTAAGATGCAAGTGCAGAGAGAACAAACACATTTCAACACATTTAAAATTTGATAAATAATCTTATTATGATTACTTTTTTCTAAATAACATTAAAATATTTGCTCTAGCATAATATCTACATTTTTCTGCCACTGACTCATAATTTAATTTTTTATATCCTAGTAGGAAGTTCAGAATTATTATTATATTACATTTTTTAGCACCACGTCTTACTACCCGTTTGGGCTATACGTTTTATTATATTAATTCAAATTATTATTTTTTGGTTGGAAACTATCTACTATAAACTGAGTATAGCTAATCAATCAGGCTGAGGCTATAACATTCCAAGGGGATGCTATCACTGTCACAGAAAAACCCCATTGCTTACGCAGGTAGGAGTTGAAGCTGTATAGTTATAGTAGGACACGAGTAGGCCGGTATTGATCTAGATTACCATGGGTGCTCCATTGAATCACAATACTACAATCTGTTAATACACTTTCAGTGTCTGAAACATGTCAGAATTAAAAGTATCAACTTCGGGCATTGTATGAAAACAATAGTATTTCTAACAATTTTTTTATTTTATAAAAAGTGTTATTTTTAAGTCATCATGTTAGTAAACTGAGTTATAATAGAGAATGGGGCATAGAAAGGGACATTATTACAACTAATATATTGGATCCAAAACGACCCATTCTTTTTCACACTCCATCCCAGACCCAAATAGAACAGTCGAAAGAGGTAATCTGCGCGTACCTATCAAGACTCAACCAGGGGCGTTGCGCCAGGGGAGGAGGGGATTAGGGGGGGGGTCACCCCCCTATGTTGGTAATAAGTTTGAAAGTTGGGAATTTTGTGAGATTTGAAATCTGGAGTTGGCAAATTCTAGGCTTATTCTGTAACCCATTACTTTATATTATGAAATTCCTTAACCACAGATTTGTACAGACAAATTTAAAATTTCCCAACTGTTGAACCCTACTATACAAAAAATCATCAAACATTGAAAGGAGATTCTTTCTGTAGTAGATTGTAGAAATCTTAGTTAATCAAGTAGTCTAGTAGCGCCGTTGTCAGTAGACAGAGACAACGGCCGGTGAGTGTATGCCGAATACGTTATGTAAACAAATCATAAGGGAACATGAGCTTCCCAGTAGCAAAATTTCGCTCAGCCAACAATGCTTGAAGTGACATCATTGTCAGCCAATGTTTTGTTTATTGTTTCGTTATTTTAGTTGAGACTTTCATGGCTGCTAGACTGTCACAGTTTTATGATTCAAATTATCACATGTTGTACAGACAATGCCTTAATTAAGGCTTTATTAGATTATGAAGGCATAAATTCGGTGAATTTTACATAACATTCAACTGTTTGCTTATCAAAAGCTCTGACTGATGAAATGAGGACATTGAGGTTAGTGTTAATGTTTGACTTCTGAAATGCACCCTCATTTTTCTAGCAATTATCCATACGAGTGTGAATTGTACTGATGTATCTTATTTAATTGTTTATTAAAATAACCCGCCTCGGTGGCGTAATTGGCTAACGCGCTTGTCGTGTTGAACTTCGACTGCTGAGGACGGGGAGATCGAGGTTCGAATCTCGGTCGGGTGAACTGGGGGTGGTTTTTCCTAAATGGTTTTCCACTTTCCCTCTGCGCAAATGTGGGTTCACTTCCTCTAATTCAACTTTCCCAATTCCTAATCCATTAGCGTAATTAGTACTTAGTGCGTACAACCCGAACGGGTAGTAAGACGCGGTGCTAAATATTAAATTAAAATTAAATTTATTAAAGTAGGCTTTCTTTAAAACAATTTAAATGGGCTTAAAACAATGTAGAAGAGGAGTAACTTAGGGCTGTGTTACATTGTTACAACTCTTATTATTTTTAATTTAAGTAGACTGCATTAAACAAAAAAATAAGCTTTTCTTAACCTTTTGCATTTTCAAATTTGGGATACATTTTTAAATTAATTATTTAGTGTTCAATTTGCATGCAATTTTTTATAACCATGTTGTAATTATTTCGAGTTTGCCATAAGTTATTTAATAAAATGTCAGAGGAAGCCCCTTCACCCTCACGTGCTAGATTACAATATGTTTTGAATAGTTTATTCACGTACCAGTATTAACATTTTAGGGCAACTTGCACGAGACAGGACCTTGGCAGACAGGTATCAAAATACTGTAGACATATCGATAAATTCCCATTTTATTGCTTTATTTTACAGTTGAAAGTGTTTTTAAACAAACATGGCCAAATTTCTAATCTTTTTACTAAAGTGACGAGCTAGTTCTATATTTCCGGGAGCTTACCATTTAGATATTGATTCCAAGTGTGTAGTAATAAAGCCGTGGTTTCCACATCCTGGGGGGCACAGCGTGTTTTGTGTGGAGTCACAATATAAAGCTTTTAGCTTTACATTTGATAAAATGACCTAGTTACTGCTTAGGTTCCTTTTGGCTATTCCATTCTGATAGCTTCTTGCTGACTTGTTTACTGTGGCAGCCTTGTAATACTGCTAACATAATATAAAATCATCCCCCAACACCGGGATTGTTGATTCTATTTTACTACATATTAGTCACATTTAATCATTACTATAAGCAATTTATAATAACTAAAACAAGCAACAGTGGACATGGTTTGTTTGTTGGTGAAGGTGAAGTAAGGATTTTAATTCTGGCCAGGGGTAGTTTATCCTAATATACCTCCAAGCAAATAAGTGTACATTTCCTCTAAATTCTACCTATCCTACTGGTATAGTTAACTGTAGATAGTCCAGGCTGGTGTTAATACACAGTGAAAATACTTTTTAAAAACTAGTATTTGAATGCTTTTATCAAAGGCTGCAGAGAGAAAAATTGTGGTCATAAACTACAAAATGTTGGTAACCATTGTAATAAAGTTAGTTATATTTTTTAATCCAAAAATACAAAATTTGAACAATATTTGCAACTCTAAAAAATATATTTAATCTCAATTGGATATTTAGCTCCGATGCAGGTAAACTGAAATAAATAATAATTCACGTTAGTTCCTTATGTACTGAAAAAGCCTTGTAGCTTTAAGAATCCAGTATCAACAAATACATTTAAAAATACAGTTGCTTAAGAGCCCGGTTCAAGGCTTGATTATCTCCCTAAATTTAAAAAGAAATTCTGGGTGCCTGATGCCGCAAACCCCCCCTCCCCCCACTCGTTCTCAGCATTGCCTTTGTACTCTCCTTTGCTGCTTGGGAATTGTTTTTCTAATTTCAAAATGCTTAGATATGGGAAAACACTGTTTCACCCACCCCTAAAATATATTTCGTGCAACGCCCCTGGACTCAACTCTTACTTAAGACAGAATTACATGATATTTATAGCCTTTTAACTTCTACTAAGTAATAAGGGATAATTTAACATTAACATAATATCTAAACCAAATTAAATACACCCACACTGAAGTCTCTTTTTTTGGACGTTACTTTTTATAGTTATGATGCTTATTTTGGTTAAGTTCTGTTTTAGAGTTTTTGGATAAAAACAATAATCTTTATTATTTACTGGAATAAAATAATAAAATAAGAATAATCATAAAATATTTTACTATTCACAATTGTCAAACTTATTTACAGCTACATATTAATGTATTTGATTGAAATGGACTTAGTCTGTAAACTCCATACCAGCTGTTTAGGACAATATTTCCCACTCATGTACAAGGTTTATAGCTTTAATAAGTTGGAACAACCTAATAAGTTGCTCTAAAATCAAGTCTCATATTTATAAAATCGTATTCAGAGTGTTAGTTCGTGGCGAATAGAGGTGGTATATTTTATTTCAGAGAAGAGACCAGCATTGTTTGAAATGGTTTAGTGTGTCACACTCATCATAACCATATTATTATTTTATGGTATCTTCTGATTGTAGTAATATCCTCGTGCCCAAGTAATGGAATGAGCGATGTTGCTTAGACTTTAATCTCTTACAGAGATATCTGCAATTCATTTTGAACATGGTAAAACATTGATATAGGTAACTAGAAAGAAGAAACCTACTTAAACTGCAAGGAGTGGATATAACAATTTATCAATGGCTTACAGTTATCTTTTACTATCAGTTCAGAAATTAACAATAAATAATAAATTAATCTTATTTGAAGAACTTTACTGATTCATCGTTTTAAAAGTAGTGTTATTAGTGTCTTGTACAAAAGTAAAATAATTTTAAACATTAATTGAAATTAAGTTTATCTAAAAATTTGTTGATAAATTTTATTAATATATATTTTAAAAGATTTTTTTACTTTTGAACACCTTTACTATCGTATCTATTTTTATAGATTGAATTAAAATGCCTATTATTGAGTTCGTAAAGTGACAAATCATTTTGCAGTGACATATTGTATTTAGATATCTTCTTCTTCATCATCATCATCATAATGAACAGCTTCCAGCCACTGGCTGAGTCTGTTTGGAACATAAGCCTCTCTCCCTCCACCTTGGCCCAGTCCTCTCCTCTCTTCTCCACCATCCTTTCTCTTACCATTCTTCACACACGGCTGTACCACCAGTCATGCCTTCTCTATCCTGTCTTGGACTGGTTCTTCCTTTCCTCTTCCTCTAATTCACTCATTTATCATCCTGTGAAGTTTTGTCACACTGATTCTGCTTCTCAGAAATCTCATTTCATTCGCCTGCAGTGACGTATTCTCTGGGTATGCTATTCCTGCGCCGCGTACCCACAATGATATGGACTAGATTTTTGTTTAATTCAATGCTGTCTGTGTGAACTGTGTAAACGATAATGTTTGGATTGTTATTAAATATAAATGTAATGAATTATTAATTTTAAAACTAATATTGGTTCATATTCAAAGAATACTGTGTTTTAAGTAATTCTTCTTCCAAAATGTTCTACTCAGCACAATAGGAAACTCAGGGCTTTCTACTTGAAAACAGCAAGGCAAGCTAGGGAGGCTCTAATGACCTTGCTCAATGTCTAGAGGGTGGCAACACATTCCTTTCCGCTCGCCCATAAGTAATTGGCCAATGGGCTCGGGTTTTCACACTCCAGGTCATGCTGTTCCTGTGAAGCAAGCTAAGCATTGTACCGACTATTGAGAAAAGATTCAAGATCACAAAGTATTAAGCTAATTTAGTATATGTAACAAGTTTTAAATTATACACTAATTAAATACGCTGAGCTATGTTTAGGTATTCTAGTCACATGTATTATCATGTATTTGGGAAACACATTTAACCTCTCTTTCAAATTATGGCATTTTAGCACTGATAGAGTGGGGGTGGGGGTGGGGCAGCTGACAAGGCTACTGTAACCGTAGTTGACGGTAATTATTGTTTTTCTTTAATAGAAAGAATCATGGATTTTTAGCGTTCCTTTAGTTTTGGTTTTACATTAACGACTTGTTAGTAATTGTGATTTTATAAAATTATACATCAAAGAATCCCAAGAGTCAGGAGTGTGGTTTCACCATTTTAAGATGATTTAGAAGGAAAAGGTAAAATAAAATAGATTTTCTTATAATTTACTAAATCAGTAAATTTACTTTGGGGGAGCTATTCTATCAAGACTGTAGAAAGAATTACATTTTGATGGAGAGAGCGGGTTTGGGGTTGCACAGCCTCCTAAGCCCTGAAGGCTGAGAATATTTATGAATATTAAATGCTTTTATAAATCATTTAGAGTAGTTTTATAGAATTAAGAGATTTAAATAATACAAATAGTATCAAAGCTATTATTTGTATGTTTATTTCAATTGTTAATTTTGAGTTTAACGGTAAAAATTTTGGATATTAGGCTTAAGTACGAAGCCTGGTCTTAAAATGTAGCCTATCCATTCGGCACATCTTCAACGATAAATATTTTATATTTATTTATACATATTATTTAAATTTCTATTAACAATATTTGTGGTGTTGGGGAAAGAGGGGAGGGGGTAAAATACCCTGTTGGCCCCTCTCCCCCTTGTGTGCACCACTGCTTACAGCAAAAGATCTGTGTAAATATCTTAGCAATAAACCAATGGCGTAGAGATATAGTATTAATAGTCCGAGATAATCTCCCCTGTGTTAGAGTTTACGCAACTAAATAGCTCCTAGAGAATAAATTCTCAAGTTGGGAGACTTGTCATTTCCAAGCAGTATTGTGTGAGATAAGTTGGCTTTAAGAAATAGTTTTAATTGCAACGTGAGTTGGACAATCCATCTGATTCCCTCTCACCAAGATCTGATGTATCACTTCATTTTACTCTTATTAGGATTGTTTGCTTTGAGTATTGCTAAATGTGTGTTTTTAATTACACTAGGCTAATTGAATAGGATCTGTCTCTCTTATGCATTCAGAAATGTGTCTAGTGGTTTAGTGGGCATAGGTTCTGGCTACAGACCCAGAGGTCCCGGGTTTGAATTCCAGCATGTCCAGATAATTGGGGAAGCTGTGGGTTTGGAACAGGTTAGATTCAGCCTAGAGTGGATAAATGAGGAGCTACTCGAATAAAGTAGTAGTGGCTCCGGTATAGAAAGCCGAGCTTAATGGATGGAGTCTTCGTTGTGCTGACCACATGACACCCTCTATCCGCAAAGGTTGGCACTAATTCGCCGAACAGTTTGGTAGCCACTCGGTAGATATAGCCTGAATGCGGCTGACACCATGGAGTTACTTTTATTACATTTTAATTGGATGGATAAATAAAAGAAGAGTGAATATGGGAATGGAAGAGGGGGGAGGGGAGGCTCAAAATTTCCTGAAATAGCATATGGTTAAGAGGAAATTATTATTATTATTATTAGCACCGCGTCTTACTACCCGTTCGGGTTATACGCACTTACGCTAATGTGTAATGGTAGGGTGATTGTGAGATGAAATGAAGGACCTACAGTTTAACGTGGAATCCGAACCACGGTGGAGGCCTGGCATTCCCCACATTCACAAGATGTCTTGTCAGAGGTGAAGGAAGGGTTTGGTAATCAGATAAATCTGTGCCGGGACCGAGGATCGAACCCCGGCTGCCAGCATAGAAGTCTGACAACTTACCCCTAGACCGCCAGGTCACCGCTTAAGAGGAAATAATAAATGTTCGAGAACCACTGTTCTATATAAACACATCTTCAAATATATCCTTTGAAATAATCCCTTGACGTTCTTGGACAACGGTGGTTGAGGGTCCCCGGACCCCAAATCTCCCCTGCAACTTTTAGAGTACACCATATCTATTAATTTTTCTCAGAATACTCCACTGCTCGCCTGTTCCTTCATTACTGACCTTTCTGCAGCGTACGTCAATATTGGTAGGTAATAGGCGTAGATAATATATTTTAATTCGACAAATCCACAAATAATAATTTGAGAGTAATATTCTCACACTTGTTGAGTTGATTTAACCCTAGCAATCCTATGTTGTACTTTGTCCCAGGTTTTACTTAGGAAGAGACTCATCAAGCCCAGCTTTTTATACTGTACAATTTTATTTATTAATGCATGAATATTATAATTGATGAATATATTATACATGTTTGATTATTTATTACTGTGTAAGGAATAGTAAAAAATTAATAAGCTCACAATTTTCTGTGCACACCAAAGTTTTTTTTGAGAGTCTTGTACGAACAATTTAGGCATAGTTATAAAATTAATTGATATGATTACCATGTTTAAAAGAATAATAAAGAATTAAAATTATTAATTTTTATTAAAGAATATACATTAAACAACCTCCCACTATTCAGATTGTGAATCGCGGTTTGGTTCACAATTGTCTGTGCACACCACTGTTTTCTTAGAGTGTTTGGTACAATGCAAACATGCTCTTTTAGGCTTTGAGAGATTGTACTTGGGTTTTTTGGTCGGTGCTTCTGTTATAGATTGATGACTAACTGAAGTTCCTGGATTCTGTTTCAATTTTTGATGAAGGTCAAGCTTTTTTACCAAAACTACGTCCATGGCCAGTATTATATCTTTTGATAAACCAGTTAAATTCATAGCTCTTTACTCCACAAGAGGTCTTACTAGTTTGAGACTTAAGTTCTTGTAGGAAAAGCTTTCTTCTATTGGGTTTTGAAGAGTTCCAATTTTGGTTGTTTTACGTAAAAATTTAATATGCGTTAACTCTTATTATACCAACTAAGCTGTAAGAAACTGAAAGTGGCCATATCTTTGTACCACGCTTTACTGAGTAACACTGTGCTATTTGGTCGATAGTATCAACCCCACCTTTGGTTAAGCTGTAATATAAGTTTATGTCAGTTTTTCTTTTTTCATTTTAATTGACGTGGATGTCACTGTGCTAAATGGATAGCATTAGGAGATTTTTTCTGGTTTTTCCTTTACAATGTAATAAACTAGAGTAAAAGGAGGTCTCTTTGATGCAGGATCTGTTAAAAAAAATTTGAAGCGTACCAATCACATCCTTTAGTTTCTTTCAATTTATCAGGTGTGTGTTTTTGGTTTGCTTTTAGTGTCCCGACTAGCGTTAGTCCAAAATCTGAGTTGAGAGATTCTGCTAAATCAACGTATGTATAATACGGATCTGTTGTTACATTGTAGCCAGTGTTTCTAATTGGTTCAACCAGTTGTTTTTTTCTGGCATTCACCTTGGCCAGCGTACACTTACACATTGCGGACATATCTAACCTGAGCATCTGAGCGGATCCTAATCAACATACCATACTTTCCTGGCTTGTTTTTCATAAATACCTTGAAAGGACAACTTCCACGGAATAAGCTGAGCATTTCATCAATCATGTTGTGAAGACCAGTTGTATAGTAATTTAGAAACAGTTTGTTAATTTCTTGGAAAAGTTAATGTAACGGTGCAAATTTATCAGTATTTCACCATTCATATCTAGTATTTTTGTCATCATAGCGAATGATATTTAGTAATTCATAGAAAATATCTCTCTTCATTGTGCCCCTGCAAACAGGTCTACCAAGAAGAACAGACCAGACAGAGATCATGAATGGATATTTCTGTGTCGTTGTTTATCTCCATCACAATTAGTAGTCCAAAGAATGAATAAAGTTTTAAATCAGTGGTTATGGCAATTTTTTTCCTGGTAGCTTCTTCATTTGTATATTGCACAATCGTTTTAACGACTTTAGGTGTCATAAACAATTCAAAAGCTTCCACAATATCATGTGTTTTTCCTTCCTTTTTCAAAACATTTGGTACGCAAATCCCCACCGATATTGTCTAGGAGGGTCAGTTATATAGACTCTTACAGATTTAGTTACAATTTTATCTAGATGACTGTTTGTGGTATCAATAGGCATATTTTCATTGTTTGTTGATTTACCTGAATATGAAACATCATTTTCAGGTTCATTATTTTCATGCTCTAAATCAGATATTTCCTCTTTATTATAATCACTGTTTTCTTCTTCACTCAAACTGTCTTCTTCAGGTAAATCATATTCTAGTTCTTTAATTATGTCTGCATCAGAAAAGTATCTTGTACTCATTATAAATATGCAAAATATACTAACAACTATTCAAATAAAATAACTCATAACAAATTTACAATTAAGTTATGTAGAGGTTAAAAACATCTGTTTGCTGGTTAATAATATTCAGAGTTGCCACTTTTAACTATAAAGAGTGACACCACAAATGATATGAAAAATTACTTGCTTTAAATAAACTATATAGATAGATACACAAATAAATATAAATTAAAATGTAAATTTATCATGTTCAGAAATTATATTTAAAATCATACTAATGAAAGGGGTGGGGGAGTTGAGTAGCCCTACCAAAGAAAAACTACGATTGTTGATAAAATTTTAATAAATAAAACACAAAACTAGTCTGGATTGTGAAAGAAGAGTCTAGGAGACAACTACATGAAGGTTGATTTCATTCAGACTCATATTAGTAGGTTAAAATAATAAAATATGCAAGTGTGGGGTTGTCCACCCCCTTCCCGCCCCTGCTCTTAGGATTGCTAGGGCTAAGATACCCTTAAAAAAAACTTTGCATTATAATATATGTTAACATTTCTTGAGAAAATATCTCATTTTATTAAGATTCTAATGTAAAATTTGTGGATGAAAATGGCTATTTTACTAGTTCACTGTGGCAGTAGCCTAAGAGATTTTGACAGTTTCCTCAAACAACGTATAATGAGTTATATTAATTAAACCACGTCTTTTAGGTGAATACTGTTAGATAACATTATTGCTTCATTCATTTCACTGTCGATCTTGAACGTGGCTTTCAATTAAATACCCCGGTTAGTAAAATTCAAACATACAAGACGTGTCTATATTTGGATTAGCGCTTAGATTACTGTTTGGAAAACTAGAAGATTATTATGAAATACTATAATATCCACTACACACCATATTACTGTATTCCTGCATCCAATTAATATAACAAAACTGTACTTCAGGTCACATTAGAAGTACCATTGCGCTACTTGTTGCAAGTATTGCGACTGTAAAAAAAATATCTAACCCAAGATGTTGATGGATGTCAACTTTTAATGAGCCCCGAACACTAAAAAGGTTTTTTTTTCAATGTCTTATGTCTGGTGTCTGTTTAAGCTTAAAATCAAAAATAGTTTAATAAAGGCCGAAAAGACAAAAAAATATCGATTTTCTTAAAATTGGCTATAACGATTTTGATTAAAATTGGTGTCTAGGTGTTGATTAAGATTATAAACAAAATGGCTATTTTCATATACCTATGAAAATGAATTTAGGGTACTTTACAGAAGCGGAAATTTCCTTATCTCCTCAACTATATATATATTAGATAACTTATCATTGTTATGTTGTAGTACTAATAAAAATACAAAACTTTTATTTGAAATATATTTTTATAAAACCAATAGTTTCGGAGATATTGGCAGATATATTAATACAACTTTGAGAGTTTAGTTGTCCTACTAACTTTTAACACAATGATTCTATAATTCCATAGAATAAGTAGATCTCTCAAAAAGTTTGTTATTTTTTCTTTAACCTCTTAGGGGAAATGTTTATACAGCAATGATCTATCTCTATCATTTTAGACTCAATAGGTCAATATTTACCTTTTTTATTGGTCTAAATTTATAAATGAGGAATTTAACAAAAATGCGATAACCATAGATGTGCAACCTCTAATAAAATGTCAAAAATTTTAACCGTAAGTCAAAATTTTAATACAAGATATTGACCCTTGTGGACCCAATATCGATATTTTTTTTGTTTGGTCCAAATATACTAATTAGGACTTTAATTCTTTAAAAAGAAAATCATAAAATTTAAATCCAGGAGTCAAAAAATGTTTAATGTAAGTATAACACAATCTTTGCTCAGGTTTGTTAGGGTGTATTATTTCGTTTCACATACATTACAAATTTTGACTAAATATCTAAATTTTTAAACAATGTTGTGAGAAAGTCCATGCCGAGCTCACTGCCATTTATTTTAAAGTCAGATCCACAGTGTTTAGTCACAGATAAAAAAAAATACGATAGAATAATTTGACACTTCTGCTTTCAATACTTTTAACCTGAACTATTTTTGCAAAATTTATTAGACATTTTGGACTTGGATTTAAGCTATTATACTTGGCAGGTGAATCTAATAACAAACATAATATGTTGCATTTTAGAAGTGGTTATAGCTGTACTTAACAACTAGAATCGCTAGGCTATTTAATCTATCAAAATTAAATTAGAATAAATTCTAGATGAAATATTTGAACATATAACAGAATTATACATCTTCCTTATTAACAAAGTTATTATAACATGCTTCTGTTCCGCATGATCTAACGTGCAACTCTCGCACTAGACTAGACCAGACCGTTGGTGAAGGGAATATCGTGGTTCGAATCTATATTGGGAGGGTAGTTTTCCCAACATATTTTCCACTCACTCTCCACATAAATGTGGCTACACTTCCTCTAAATTCAATCTTCCTAATCCCTAAAGTCATTACAGTAGTTGGTACATAAAAATACTACCACAACAGGAGTAAGAGGCGGTGCTAAAGAAAATAAAGTGTTTATTTTATTAAGATTTCTTGGCCAAAAAATATTGCTACCAGGTGATAGCCAATCGGATGTTGAAAGTTGTTAATTTATGCCAGCTCTTGAAAACATCCATTAAAATTTATTTAAATACCTGCGGAAATTTTAATTCATCCGAGACTGTCTGAATCTAGAAAGTTCTTAAAATAATTGTTGTAGGCATTTGTGATGAAAATTGAATGCTCCTTAGACATTTCCTTTTATACGACGGTTTTTAAAACAGCTACTTCAAAATAAAGTATAACTATATTTTATATTTTCAATAATAAGATTCTAGGTTCTAAACACTATGGTGTGTGTCTGGTTTTGTTAACTGATGTCTCTTTCATCCCTGGAGTACAAGTGCTAATTTTGTTTCTATTTATTGTAGAGCTTTGATTCTCTATTTTATTTAATAAAAGCAATTTTTTCATATTTCAACTTTTAATAGTAGTTCATGAATGTAAGAACATGTCTGTTTCATTATTGAATTAAAAGAGGAACATTATATTAAATAATATAAAATTTGTGTTGTAACATTTCATCAGCGGTGACATTTCTCACTTACTCAATTTTAGCGAAATAGATTTTATGAATGTATCTTTAAACTTAACATAATATATTCATACAGTTTACTTCTAATTTAGAACAGTTTGCTTAGGCTAATTCTTTTAGAAACTAGTTATCCACAATATTAACTAAATATATAGTTGTTATTGTACATATTTTTCTTGGATATTTGACGTAGTAACAAAATTACTAGTGTTAAACAGAAATTAACTTATAAAGTGGCTCATACAGAAACAAGTGTTAGTCCATGCTAGTCATTTCTAGACGGTATCTGAAATAACCTTCACACACGCTTACATCAGACATTGTGTAAAAGAGAACATAAGACTAAATTGTCTCTTTACTTTTGTATAAAAAGAAGAGATCTAAAAGGCATGCAATACAAATTTCCCCCTAAATATTTGGGCATGTTTGGACCATCTGAGTTAAGTTTTATATAATTCCAGAAATAAAAAAGAATTCGTATTTACAATTACAAAAAAAATTAGTTCAATACATTTAAAAAAATATAAAATGAGCTAACTATCCACATGGATGTGCAATGTGCATACGTACTCCTCACATGATCTGAAGTTAGTCACACGCAATGTTAGTACACTTTTAAATATTATTTATTTACTGCAATCTAGCTTTATGCTTTACGATCAAAAGTAAGCACAAAATTGACTTTCGATTTGTTACAAAATAAGAAAAGTGAAAATTTAATATGTGAATAGTTTTTTAATATATCTATAATATCCATTACGACCAATAATGCATCGTTGGTGCAGTTTTGAGCCATCCTAGGTCTGAACAAGATTAGTGTAAACTTGTCACTTATTCATTTCCACAACACACTTATCTTCCCTTATATGATCAAACCCACCCTTATATTTTGATTCTTGGCTGTAACTTGAGTAACAAATTTGCCATTTTCACACATTCTTCTCTATGAAGGGTTGGTGTGTGAATGGATTGTCTAAATAAAACCAATTTAATTCTAGGGCTACGTCTTGTGCTCTCAAACGGCATACATCCCTGAATTTGTTACTCAGTGAAGTATGGTTTCCTTTTATTTGACTTCGTCCAGCAGCACCAGATCGTCGGCCACCACGTCACTGATGTGGAGGTATATGATCCAATACATGAGGTTAAAACAAATGAAACACACGGGAAACACTATACGCGAGTACTTATCGATATCGCTGGGCGTGATCCCATACAACTTGTTGATGTCTTTGGCGGGGTGGATTAGATGATGAGGGCCAACCTCTTGGTCTCCGCGGCTGTTCACCCTGTTCTCCAGGGTACCTCCTTTCGAGTGAGCTTTCACGTCGTGCAATTTGAAGCGCACCGCCTGTAACAGAGGGCGGGCCCAACCTTACAAGATACTGTACAGAATACACACAGCACTCGCTCTATCTCGGTGGTTTATCAACGCCAAACTTTTCATGAACAACGAACAGTTCTCATATCTTTGGATAAACACAAGGCTATCAATTTGACAAAAGAGTTCCCTTTTTTTAATTAAGCCGCTAAATATCTGAACATTGAAATACATCTTCCATTATTCTCTTTACAAACACCTTGTCCTGTTTAAAGACTGTAGGGACACATTATGGCTGACCTAATCATAACCAATCATTGCAGATATTATTTAGACATATTAATTTTGTATGTTAAAAGAAAACATTGTAATTTGAAATGTGTAGACTAGTTTTGAAATTTGATTTTTTTAAATTATGTGTCTTAAATTCACTCAAATTTGCAGAACTACAAGTGTCTCTTTCTGTTATGGCAATGCTCTTCTGCTATTAGCAATATCAACACGATCGTGTAGCACATGTGATTCATTTGGAGGTTAGCACTCACATCTTTTTATACAAATAGTAATTATCTTTTAAAATTTGATATGGATATGTTGTTAAATAACTTTTATAAATATCAAACTGTATTGGGCTTAATACTTTATTGGTGAATGTATGTTGACAACGTAATAAACAAATTGTAATATTAGTTTTGATACTAAAGAGGTAATGTCAATTAAATGAATTAATATTGGTGATTTAGCTAAAATAATATATAGTTTAAATTGAAGCAAGTAAATCGGTTTTGGACAATCTAATCAGCAAGTGAGCATAAAGCTGAGAGAACATTCATTTTGAATTAGACGATTTAATCAGTTGTTATTTTGAATAATAATGAAGTATTTGTATTTTTTCCTTAGAAATCATTTGTTATCTCAGTACCAATAAGAATTATATTATACATTTTTTAAGTAATTAATAATATTTGATTGCAATCTACAGCTCGATTAAATAAAAGCACTTTCAATTGTATTTTGTTTACTTTACACTTAGGGGAACAATATTTTTGACCAAAAACCCACTATTTATTATGTGTTTAGGAAAAATAAGTCTACGAATAAGACAAAATGGGGAATGTCTTCATTGTATGCAGAGGGTATTGGTTTTTGAATAATTATAGTAATTATTTATAAACACATTTGTTGGTATAGCAACATCTGAAAAGGTTCAGTTGGTGAAAGAAAAATATAATAATACTGAGAATGGACAACCGAGTAGCATCAGTAACAAAACACATGTTATACATGTGACTTGTTCAATAGAGGAAATATTAAAGTTAGTGAGATGGGGTAATTTACACATATGAAACGCTGAATGTTGAAGCTGGATATCTTATTGGTCTTAGCAAGAGGAGGTGAGTTGAACAAAATAATCACTAAATAATGAAAATACATTTAGCCAATGTTGTTAGGTTGAACAAATGAGTACAAAATATAGTATGCAGTTCTAGCAAGCAGAAGTAAGATATACAATTGTACCAATAATTAATGTGAATAGATATATTATTAAAAGTGCTTGCAAATGTAGGTAAGTTATACACATGAACGGCTTAAACTGGCGTTGAATAGCTTACATGTGTTAGAAAGAAGGTTAAAGCTACAAAATTAACCACTCAGTGGTAGAAATTTAAAATAGTAAGATGTAAGAATACCTAATTATTAGAAAGAGGAAGAGAAATTTATTAGTGAGCCATTCAATAATTGAGTTGGATAATACATTACTGTTATAAAACTTATAAAAGCTATAAATATTGTTCACTTAAAACAAGAGAAAACGATTTACTTTTATTTGCAAGAATATTTCTGCTATATAGATGGCTTGCTTAAAACTGGGGATGAATCTAGTCATGTTAACAAGGTTATGCAAGGTACACGAGTTGACACCTTAAAACTGGGGATGATCAACTTGAAAGTGTTGGCCTGTGGGTTATTTCTCCCTTCATCCTATGAGGCAGCTTGTAGATATTCACTGTTGTGGTAACCACAGAATATTTACTAATTGTGGTTTGGTTGTTGTGAGAACCTTACAGTAAGTGGTCTAGTTTTGAGATAACTCTTGGACCTTGGTATGATTGTTTCGGATTAATTGAATTAATTTCGTATATGTTTTAATCCCAAACTGTGTTCAGTAATTTTAAATTAACCAGTTCCACGTTGTCTAAATTTAAGTGGGAAGAAGCAGACCACGCCGCAGTAGCAGGAAATAGATGAACTATTATAAATGCAGCATTCAAGGACGAGTAGCCTCATATTCCCCTCCTATTGTATGCTTCCTACAAACCAGTTTTAAATATTCCAAATGTACGGAAGGGTTGCACTCGGCAGTCTAGCTAGCAGTAGCACTCAGTAATTACGCATCCAGAAGATCGGCGTCCAGCTATTACACATGTTGGAGACTTTGTGCCAAGGATATTGTTCAAGTGGCCTTTGTTATTTTGTTTGTTTGTTTAATCTAAAGTGGACCCCAGTGGTTTCGGGGTAAAACGCTTGCCTCAGGACCCAGTGGTTGTGGATTCAAACCCAGCCGGTGTCTACTGATTTTTCTTTAGTGCTAAAAATCCATGGCACAACTTCCTTCAGAAGGGAAGCAAAGCCCCATATTGATTGTGAGCCCTGGAAGGTAAAATTGGTAGGCCCTTTCGCTGTTGCTCATAACAGTTTTGTGTGATGATATAATCAGTTGGTTTGGACGTTAAATACCTCAAATTAATAAATTAAAAACATATTTATTCTTAAATCATGTTGTTGATTCTTTGGATTAAGTTGAGGTTTTTTTATTGCATTAATACTGTGTTCACACAACCATGTTTTTGGGATTTCTTTAATTGTGTTGAAGCGTTAGAATATAATAATTGTATTTCAGATATTGTTTTGTTCTTCATATGTTAGCGAGGATATTATTTTACAGTTTTTACTTATTAGACACGACAATTTCACAGGTAGAAGTGAGTTTATTAATTCATAATTATATGGATTCACTTTTTTTTCATTAAACGTCTAAAGTAACAAGACAAAATTAGAATAAACTAAGGTCCATTATTCTGATATTAGTAAATCCAATACGATTTAGATGAAGCACATGTCTGCATAGTAGTCATCATATTGAACCTCAATATAGCAGTATGGTCCACGAAATGATATTTTATGAAATGGATGCTAGATACAATAGGTTGAAAGCAATAAATAATTAATTTAATCACTAGCTCAGCCTTTTAGTGAACCCCTACAAAATTCCAAACGAAAAAAATTGACTAAGCTACAGCAGCCAATGCTTAGTAGTAATTTTAAGTGAAAGAATTGGTTTTCATGATTTGTTTTCGTCGTTGATACAAAATCACGAGGTCTAACTTCAGCTGTAAAGTTTTAATGTTTGACTTAAGTTGTTTTGGAGACCCAGTTAACATTATATAGTCACTCCTTCTTTCTATCAGATAGGATGGGCACACTACTATCAATATCTGTCGTGAATTGATACAAATCATCTAGAAATAATGATGACCCCTCACAGAATTCCTACAATCTGAAGACTTAATGAGTTGGGAGACAATTTAAATAAAATAACATTTGGATGCATTAAAATATTGTAAATTTCTGGTTTGTAAGTAAAGATTTATGCTGTCTAAGAGGACTTTCGACAAACTGGATATAGCTACGTGCCAACGATTTGAGATGTCTCATAATGCTAGCAAGCTACCTAACTCTGCCCAGCTTCTAAATGATCTTAAACCACAAAGAAAGGCTTTATTAACGTGTAAATATACTTCAGAATGTTCACATAAAACTCGGTATAAAGATGATTCTCCTATTTGAGAATAATGTTAATTTGAATGCCAGTCATGATCAACATCAATGTTCTGTATGTGAAGGCAATCATGAGATTTATAAATTATCTCACTACTAAATCAATTGATGAAGCAACGTAAAAAATAGAAAATTAAATAATCTATCTATGGCTGGTTAGTTGAAGCAATCAGCTTTATCAAATACTTCTTATCATTGGTATGCATATTCATATATCTACGTAGGTATCAGTTTTACTGGTTATTATTTGTGGTTATGAAACATGGTCCCTTACTTCACATGATGATATTAAATTAAGGGTGTTCAAAAACCAGGTGCTGAGGAATATATAATATGGTCCAAAAAAGGACCTAATGGAAATATACCATTTGTAAGACTTGACACAGACGGGAGGATAGCGTTAGAAGGGACCTGAAAGCGAAAGGGTCTAATGAGGTAGTTAAGACAGAACTAGCTCAAGATATGGGTAAGGGATGTACATTTGTACGTACGGCAATGAACTTTCAAGTTCCTAGTGCCTTAGAGAGTATGTACTAACACTTAAAGGGCCACATCCCTCAAACTCCCTTGCATATAGACTGGTCTACTTTTCAAACTTTCAGTATTACCACACTAATATTTTTGTACACAAGTTGATCACGGTGACTACAGGACTATTATAGTTTTGATAAATTATGCTTCATATTCATATTTTACTTCCAAGAATTGTGCTAAAAGGATATTCATCCATGCCCTGTCAGAAATTGGAAATTCCCATTAGAGATATTGCATAAGCAATTATTCATTCCAGCAAGAGTGTTCTCTCATGAAAGTTATAGATAGACATCTAATTCCGATGTCCTTCCTATGGTCACTGAGGCTGGTATCCTTGTGAGGATTACAGATGGGCCCCTCTTCCTTGGTAAGTTGCCTAGGAGTACACACACCTTCAGTTATCAGGTCCTCCATTTTACATACCAGGCTTGGCACCTTATTTAATTAAGATACTTTTCAAAGTGTAAATTTACCTATCGTGTCAGGTTTCAGCATCCACTGGATTGGAGAACAAACACTTCATGTGAGATTCCACTAGCTCATCATGGATGTGTCCTTCAAGTGTATCCATGCACAATACTTGCACAGGGAGTGATGAACCTATGCCCGCCTTCAATCCCGGTCATTACAGAATAACTGGGGAAACTCCCCCACCTCTGTCAGCATTTCATCAGCGGGAGTAGTTTGTTCCTCCTTTCGTGTTTGCTGGACTCGCAAGTAAAGTAGTTAAGACACAACCTAGTAAATACACTGAAGAAGACTTTCACCTAAATTTTCCTACTGTGAGTCAAAACTCGATCATAGGAGTCAATCTGAAGATAACCTTTACCTACATCACCCCGTTTGGGTCATCGGAGGAGGTCAGGCACTCGGCCTTAGGAATCATCTTAAAGAAGGCTTTAAACTTGAATTGTCCAACAGATACCTTGTGGAGTTGACCCGACAAGATTCCTGGAGAGTAATAGCTACCAAACGCTTAGTGTGTGGCGAGCATTGGGGAGGCCTTGCCCCATTCACTCACATACATATGAAATCTACAGAGATGTATCTGGCTTTTGGGTAAACCCTCTGGAAATTTCCCAAGAGCTGCCAAGATTATTCACTCTGCCAGGATTACCAGAGGGGAAAAAGGGGAAGCTTGTTGTCTCGTTCAGGTAAGGGCAGTCATCACGAGAGCGAGCAAATCTCAAACCAAATGAGCTCCCAACGCAACCTCCACCAGCATAAATGTCAAACAATGATATAATCATTTTTAACTAATATATAGATGTCTCTCGACACCATTTTAGATGGTCAAGGGTTAATCCACTGTGAGATAACCTTCAAAAAGCCTCAACCAGTCTTAGGAGAGTCACGTTAATAAGCTGTAGAGAGTTTGAGTATCTTGAGTGATCATCAACCCCAACCAAATATGAAAATAGAAGGTTCTTGAAGGAATATTTATAGTTTAATCACTTTTAGATGATGAAATCACCTTTGATCCAATATTCAACATATAATATGCCAAATCATTGATTACAAATGGAAAGTATTTCTACCACTAAAGTGAGAGGGGTATTCGCTTCTTCGACACAACGGTGTTTGGTTATTTACTTAGTGACACTTTGTTAAAGTATACCAGGATGGATTGCATTTTCATACGTATTCTCTGGCAATCAAAACATAAATTCATAAAGAGCTTGCATACTACATCTAAACGGAAAGGTGGCACCATTAACATGATAGGGTACACTATGACCTTATCTTATGAGCATCATCATAATGAAACCAAGAAAATCAAGCTTGTTACTATGCTTGATAGATAAAGGATACATACATACGACTAAAATACCAGTAAATACTCGGGAGTGAGTCTCTAAATCAATCTTTTAAGGGTATCAAACAAACCAAAAAGGTGTTATCATCTCATATCAACCCATTTAGTCCCTGCACCAATTAGAAATTCATGAAGATCATTGCAACGTTCATCTAGTACAAGTCATTAGTAAATACATCTTTGGAAATTATATAATACTCGGTGATGATTCACTGAACACATCACTCAATCTACAAGCTGAACTAATATAGTTATTAAAATTAATACATTTACAACTGATAAAGTGGTGAAATGATAACCCTTTCGTTCATATGGGAATCATATCTGATAAACAGGAGGCCTTCCTAAGCTTTTATGAAGAAGTAGGTAAGATAATTAAGATAACTCGGTAGAGGTGGGATGCGACCTCATACACTTTTTCATAGTTCGTGCATGTTTAAAATGTTATATCAATCCATAAATAAAATATCTATTTTACTTTTGTGATAGATAGTTTCTATAGTGTCTTGAGCAAAATAATTTATTCGATTCTTAAATTGGATTAGTCGTTGCCATATTATCTAGGTAGAGTATGCCACTATTTCTGTACAGAGTTTCCTGTTTTCACACACATTCAACTTAACCATACCGTTTTAGCTGAAAATTCGACATTGACTGCCAAAGCCATAGTCTTGATGACAGTTCCAACAAAGGATATGATAGTGTGATCCATCTGTATAAGGACAATTTCAAGTGCACAACATCATGGACAAACAATGTTACGTTTCTATCAAGACCATTTCTCTCCCATGTCTTGAGCTGTGTGGAGCTCAACTCTTTATCACCATAAACTATTTTATTCAAACGACCTTAGTGAAAACATTAACATTGACAAATCTTTGTATGGCTGGACTCCCCTATAGTCTATCTTATTGACTCAAAGCGTCTTCTCACATGTTGAAAAGAATATGTGGTCAACAGTGGGACTCGGCTACAAGATGAGTTATTAGCAACCCATCTTAGAATTGTATCCACTCATTCAAACTCGCCTGACTGTGCTTCAAAAGGACTACATCCCAAGGAACTAGTAGAATATAAACTTTAATGTAATGGCAAAAACCTAGGTGCCTGAGATTTTATATCAATAGATGGCTTCATTTATCAAAGATGGTTCCCCAGTTCGAACCCTTTGTATTTAGGATTACAAGTATTGTCACTTAACATTTTCCAAACAAATTGGTTAGTTACCTTAAACGACTTTTGTCATGGTTTACGTTGATTATTTTCAAAAAATTTTGATTAAATTTTATTCGTAGCTTGAAGCTCAAGAGTCAAGACAGCCAACACGTCTCATTGACGTCAACAGAGTTGAGGGCTGCACAAACATGGTGTAGACAACAAGAAAAACATGAATTTTTTGGAGAAGGTATAAGAAGTTTAACATATTGTTAGAAATGTTGTTATGTGAGAGGTGTGAACCAACTTACTGACAGGGATGGTCTCCTCAGGGTGGGTGGTTGGCTTAAATTATGATGGGAGCTCTCCTAGTCTTCTTATTAAAGTAAATTATTTCATTGACATATGTATTTACTATTAAAGTACCCCCTTATTTTGAAATATAATTAATGATATTTTTTTTTATCATGTTGTGGTATATATTCAGATATTTACAATTAATACAGCATAAAACTTGTAGGGCCCATTGCCATTTTATTGAATAACAAATACTTTTTATCCCTTACAAAGACAATTGGACATTCGACAATTTTTAAGTAAAATTAATCATGGGGCATTTCAATCTTCCAGATGACCCTTTTTGGTGCTATGTGGTAATTGGGCATCAAATTTGTGAACAACCAGAATCTTACGTTTCAATAACGCACTAAATTATACACACAAAGGTAGGCAGTATTAAATTTGAGAACATTTTTATTCTTTTAGCAGATCCAAATGATATTGATGCACCAATCACAAGTTATTGCTTAGAGACCTTAAAACAGTGTAAGAGTTTCTTAAAAACAGTTAAATAACTGCCTACTAGTACAGCAATATCACAACACATCCTCACGCTTCAACTAGAAAAGGAATAAAAAGGAATATCTCAACCCTAGAAGTCTGAACATTCGTTTGATTGAAGAGTGAAAATCCTCTCCTAATTGAAAGCACACATTTTGGAAGCGATGACATTATTATGGTGGTTCAGGTTGGTACCGTGACAGGAGAGGTTAAAACATCTAGTTGCGACGTATGTCATCTTCCCAACCAAAAGTTGTATGTATTATCTTCTGAATATAATTCTGATTGGTGTGATTCCCTTTATTTCCAAAACTGAATTACGCTTTGCTTTTTGGTGGTTGGTATATTTGATAATTTATTTTTATTTGTATTTCTATTGGGATTTATAAAGCAGCTTGTAGCTAGTGACAACACTTACTGGTATTTTCCTGAGTGGTTTTTGGTGTATGTGCATTGAACATTTGGTGATATTCCCAGACCATCTCTTCGTGAGTTGTGATTTTGGTTCTAGAGTAAGTAACATGAGTGGTGTTGTTGCTAGAAACTTACCACAAACGATACAATTTCTCAATCTTTGAGGAGTTATATGGTCTTAACATAGTTTTCAGATTATTTAGTTGAATTAACTTTGCTATGTATTTGAGTTTGAGCCGTGTTCAGAATTTTCATATTAATTATAGCGATGCCATGGGAAGAAAGATACTCAGTCGCAGCTGTGCATAACATATGAAGGATTTTGAGTGGGGTCAATGATAAGTTGATAATATTATATTTTTCTTGTATGATTTATACTAAAGCTCACTTTTAAATAGACAGAGGGTGATTGTGGCAATCACGATTCCAATAATACCACTCTGAAGTTTGTGCCCACAAAATATTGACTTATTGTCAACACACATAAGTTAAAAATTAAATTAATTGAAATTGAGGATGTATAATACCAAGCAGTGTTAGCAATAAAAGGTAGGATATACAAATCAACGACTCTAAATTGAGGTTGTATATATTTTTAGTATGATTTAAGTTAAATAAATAAATGACTTACAATTTAGTAAATATAACTAATTAGTGTATGGAAGAGGAGGTAGAATATTCAAATGAACCACTTAATATTGGGGTATAATAAGTTATAAGTGTTAAGTTGACAAATTCAAACAGTTAGCCCAAGGCCCATAGTATATTATGATAGTTTTATGTGTGTGATTATCTATTACTGATTTTGTTTATAAACCTACTAATGTAATTTATTTAGTACCTACTATATCAGGTCAACCTAAATAGCAAAGAAAATAATATATCTACGTGCAGTGGCAAATAATAGGTAGATTTTAACATAGCCATTGATTTTATACGTGACCTTTTGGGAAATGAATTAAATAATAATGGAATAGCCAAGAATCCATCTTAATCAATCCTATATGTGCAAACAGCTAATGTCTTTACATTTTCTGTTAAAATTTCAAAAAATAATTTGACATCTCTAGCGTACTAAATAAATATTTATTAGATCTGTTGAAATGTTATTTTTACTTATCCATTCCAATAGTAGAGCTGATATAATATTGGCTGTTCTCGAAAACGTATGTAATGTGAGTTTGAATTTTTCCACCTTGTATCCTTTATTCAGCTTACACTAATTTATATGACATGTTGTTTTAGTTTTTCATTCAAATACTAAGATAATTAATACCACTTCAGTTTATTAGTGTTATTTCTATTAATGTTTGATATTATACTTCTCAAAATAAACTAAACAAAACCCTCAGAGCGTGTAAAATATACACTATTGCTTTTAAATGTGACAAGATTTTATTTGGGACTAATGAATGTCATTCAAAGTAATAGTATGATTCATTTCAAACCATGACATCTAACAAAATCACAGCTACGTACCCAGTTAAATAAACTTAAAATACACTATTATATATAATCATACTGTATCAAACACTTGAGGTTACTAAGCTAAACCTAATTACTTAGAAACATATCAGTTATATTGTAAGAAGCGCTTCTGCAAATAAACTCTTACGGCACTACTTTTACTACTGCGGCCGTGCGTTCGCATGAAAATAGCGTATCATCCATACCTTGTGTGTTCAAGAAATAAAAATAAAAAATCACAATGCAACATTTAAAGCGATTAAACATTAATTTATATTGGAAAAGTTTACTAGTTAAATATCTACGTAATCATGCACTAAGAGTAAACATTACATTTGTGAGATTAAT
Organism: Timema monikensis; assembly: GCA_902151445.1. NCBI lineage: Eukaryota > Metazoa > Arthropoda > Insecta > Phasmatodea > Timematidae > Timema > Timema monikensis. The sequence continues at coordinate 60,606 of CABFVZ010002040.1, read as the reverse complement.
CTATGTAAAATTATTGTAAACAGTTCTTCTTTTAAGAAATAAATAAATACTCCTTTTAGACTTTACAAGTTGAGTTATTTTATTTCAGGGCCGATACAAGTCCATAACAAAAATTATATGTAATATTTTATCAATTAAATACATTGTTAATCTGGCTTTGTTCATTAATTTTGCTCCGAAAATTCAAAGGAGGAAAAATCATGAGATTTTCATTTAAGTTTATGATTAAGATATTTCCCTCTAAAATAAATGGTACGGAACTACGCACAAACTTTCTCGCTCTATTGTTTAAAAATGGAAATATTTACTCAAAACTCGTAATATATGTGAAACAAAATAATATACGCTGGCAAACCCAAGCATAAATTCCACTATACTTACGTAAAATATTTTTTGAGTCCCAGTTTTAAATTTTATAATTTCATTTTTAAAGAATAAATGTGTATGTTTGGACCAAGAAAAAAGATCGATATTGGGCCCAAAAAAATCAATTTTAAAACTTTACTAGGTGTTGCACATCTTCAGGTCATTGCATTGATATTAAATTCCTCATTTATAAATTTTTACCAATAAAAAATATAAATATTGACTATTGAGTCTAAAATGAAGGGGAGAGATGATTATGGTGCAAACATTTCTCCTAAGAGGTTAAAGGAACTTGCTTATATTTAATTATTCTATGGCATTAGAAAATTATTGCGTTAAAACTTAAGTAGTGTCTCTTCACAACTAGAGCTCACAAAATTGTATTAATATCTCAGAAAACGTTAGTTTTATAAAACATATTTAAAATAAAAGTTTGTTATTTTTAATAGTACTACAATTTTGCAATTATAAGTTATTTAATATTTCAAATAGTTGCGGAGATACGGAAACTTCCGCTTCTGTAAATTACCATAAAAGTAATTTTAAGAGGAAAATGACTTTTTTTTATTAATAGTTTTAACCAACGCTTGTATATGAATTTTAATGAAAATCGTTTGAGCTGGTTTTGAGAAAATAGATTTTTTCCCCTTTTTGCTTTGATTAATCTACTATTAAATTTAGGGTTAAACAGACACACAGACAGGCGGTATTGCAGAAACCACTTTTTAGGATTCAGGGGTCATGAGACGTTGACATCCATCATCATTTCGAGTTAGATTTTTTTACGGTCACAATACTTTACCTTTAGTGTTAGAAAAGTAAATATATATATATATTATAATTATATATATATATATATATATAGCTTGGACGTTATTGGTTATTGGTTTTATAAAAATATGTTTCAAATAAAAGATTTGTATCATAAATAGATAAATAAATACATATTTGCAATGATAATTTCATATCTCAAAAAGATATGATAAAAAATAATAATTTACACATCAGACCAGAACCCTTAAAATCATTTTGCCTGAATATTGAAGTATCCATTTATTTGGAATATTTGTAAATGGTTAGAAATGAAATTTAATAAAAATTTTGAGAAAATAGAATTTTTCTCTTTTTGCCCTTCAGTAAACTACCCTAAATTTTAGGGTTAGATATCCAATTCCAAAAAGATCTCGGGGAAACCCTATGAAAACTCTATATACCAAGTTTTAGCCCAATTGGAAATTCAAAAAACACTTTTTTTTTTTGATTCGGGGGGGTCATGAAACGTCAACATTAATCAAAATCTCGAGTTTGATTTTTTTGACCATCACAATACTTTCTCTACCTGTGAGGTAGAGAGAAATTAAAAATGGATCTGTTTGATGTAATCCCTCCCCCTTCCCCTACTCCCAAGTACGCTGAAGGCAGATAATTATTTATTAAAAATAGTTCCAACCACCCGTATCAGCGCGCACAAGAACAAAGGCGTCATACTCACCAAGTCTACGTGTACTGAGTTAAAATTGACTAAAAGGCTATCACTAGCCCTCCACGCAAGTGTGAGTACACTTCAACTATATGATAGTTTTCCTCTCCTAGCCCATTATTGCGAATATCCCAGGCAGACAGTCAGACACGGAGCCGACTCTTGGGATGGCAGTATATAGAGCTTCTTTGAGTGAGCACATTAAAACTATATATATATGCAACTCTGATATATTCTTTTGTTTACAAGTTTTCAGTCATAAATGTTCTGGCCAGCCACGTAAGGAGGTTGCCTACCTGTGACATCACGGCAGGTCTAGATAGAATTTCCCATGTTAATGATTTTACTTTCTATCCAGTGAGTTTGAAAGCTATTACATTGAAACAAAAAACATACATGCTTAAACAATTCAAAAAATAGTCCTACAGTATCACAAACTTATTATTTTTATCTTCAATATTTTTTTTTGTAAATGTTTTTTATTATAAATCTTCTATATCTTTGGCTAATTGACTTAGTCATGAAAATTTCCTTTAAGAGTCTTCCTGCCAGGCTGTATATTAAATAAAGTCTGAGATAGCAAGTATATATATATATATATATATATAGGGTAGGAAACAAGAAAAGGGTAATTTTAAAAAGTAAGTCAATGTTTTCAAGCTGCGAATAATACAGTGACTGTGTAAACTAGTCAGAGGAAGGGGTAAGTGGTATCAGTAGTTAAACGGGAGGCCTCGCAGGGTGAACTGCTCATTTTCTTCCCTTTCTTTCTATTTTGTACATTTTTGTCTAAGTGAGATAGTGCATAGACTGCTTATGTACGTCAAGTTAAGATACAATCCACTTCGCAAAATAACCTCAAAATCTCCAAGCCTAGCCTAGTATACACTCTAGATTCGTCTTGACGAAAACTGCATTGTTATGAAACACATTACATTAGCTATATTTTCTAACTGCTGTATACAGATCGTACTGTGTAAACTGTAGAGGGACAGAAAACTATTAGAAAACTAATTTCGAATTCCACGTTAGATATTATTACACTCCGTTAACACTAAAATATAGTAGTCCTATCTTGAGTGATGATACTATGGTCCTATCCTTCTAACTACATCATTGTGGAGCAAAGCAAGGTCATTTATAACCTTCAAAATATATCATTGAACTCTACGAGTACATAAGGTGTCTCCAAGATCCATACGGCCTAGTCGGGAAAATAGAACAATTCAAAATGTGTGACTTGAAACAATTATTTAAAAAATAAATTAATTTAATGTTTTCTTTTCCCTGTCAACTCATATCCACTATACCCAGCCTTATTTGAGATGAAGTATCCTATGTGTTGGTCCAGTCGCGTGTCTCTTCTGTTCATCTCCTGTATCATCCAAAGGTCCCTATTCAGTCCCCAAGAGACTACAAATTAAAATACACAATGATGATTGATGAGGAAACTAAGCGGCACCGATTATTAACCTGTCCTTATTAACTAAGGTACTGCGGTACATAGTTTGGACAATATTTGTAGTGTTTCGTGCTCAAAAATTATAAAATAACATTGAGTCAATTATCAATGACCATATATCAGGGTTTGCAAACACATGGCCCGCGAGACATATCTGACTTAAACTATTTCAAATTGTGCTGTATAGTAAAAAAAAATCACTTTAAACTTTAAATACTTGATTGTGGGAATTTTTATTCACATACTTAAATATATATTGTTTCAAGTATTTAGTTATTATTATTATTATTATTATTATTATTATTATTATTACCGCGTCTTACTACCCATTCAGGTTATACGCACTTATGCTAATGTGTAATGGTAGGGTGATTGTGAGATGAAATGGAGGACCTACAGTTTAACGTGGAATCCGAACCACCTGGCCTGGCATTCCCCACATTCACAAGATGTCTTGTCAGAGGTGAAGGAAGGGTTTGGCAATCAGATAAATCTGTGCCGGGACCGAGGATTGAACCCCGGCCGCCAGCACAGAAGTCTGACACCTTGCCCCTAGACCACCAGGTCACCAAGTATTTAGTTAACCCAAATTAACATTCGAGAAAATATATATAACAATTTTTAAATACATAGGTCCAAGTAGCTCATACAGAACAACATTGGTGGACATTCAGATAAAACGTCAGGATAGCCTGGTCTATTTGACCAATGTTGGGGAGGTCATGGTTAGAGATATAGCCAGAAGTACAAAAGGTGGGTCTTACAAGAGGGTGTCTTTCTTCCTTCAAATGAGTATACATTTTCTTTAAATTATATCTTCCTCATCGCTCACCCTATAGCGTGTTTAAAATATGTATAGTCCAGACGGGTAGACGCGATTCAAGAACAAAATATAGACTATGGAACGTGTGTATACAGTTTGTAACCCGCAAGTCTGCTCGAGTCTGTGAATCTGGTCCTTCGACCAGATTGAGTTTGACATCACCGCTGTGTCATTATTTATATTTTTATTAGGTGTTCTGTCTCATGACAGGTTCATTTCTTTTGTTAATGAACTTATATCTCCACCTCCTCCTTCAGCTGCCAGAATTTCCTTCTAGTATTTGAATCCTCCTTCCTAAGCTCCTCTTTCCCTCATCCTCTCCTTATATGATGTCATGGAGAAGACAGTTCTAACTAAATATTTGATACAGTTTGCTTTGTATCTAAGAATCACATCCAAAATGGTTCTCTTATCCGCCACTCTTATTTAGACTTCATTTGTCACCCTGTCTCTGTCCATCTGATCTTATCAAGTATTCTACATCACCACGTTTCAAAGCTCTCCAAGTATTTTATTTTCATCTCCCAAAAAGTCCACATTCCTGCTGAAATGTATAATTTCATCAGTTTCTTCCTCAGTTCTAAAAGATGATGCACTCTTTTGAGTGTCCACTTATGTGGGAGGGGTCATTCACTGTTGATAGGTGGGTTGGGGGGAGTTTTAGGGGGTATATTCGGGAAGGGTGGGTACACAACAATGCTACGCCAAACAGATCTTATAATGTTAGAATATTAACATATCTGTATAAATTCTTTAAAATAATGTATGTTCAGGTTTGAAAATATATTCTGAATTGTAGAAATCTTACAAATGAAATAATAACACTCATTCACCCCTTAGATCCAAATGAGATTCCAGATTAAGATTTGGCTCCAAGAATATTACGGGACATTTCTGTTGAAGACTTGCAATCTCAAACAACAGAGGAAAGGCCATCAATGTCTAAGAAATCTCCTGTGTTTGAAGCACCAGATGTAAATGGCTCTAGTCTAAGATCGGCTAAAATTTCTGTTTCTTTCAATGCTCCATAAACATAAGTGATGAAAGTATCTGCAAAAGTCAGATCTGTCTGAATTATTGGTGGTTATATGGTGATAACTCTCCATCATTCCATTATCTACTTCCGACCCCAAAATGAAGAAAACTGTTCAAGTTAACAGGAAACTGTCCATCAACAGCAAGGAGATTGTTTTGAGAAAAGAGTTATTCCTAAATCTGAAACAGTTCATGATCCTGTAATACCATCGCAATTATCATCTGGACAACCGCCATCCCATTCCATCATGACAGGCACAACAAATGTCAGAAAAAAGTGGGACCTTCATCATCTGCAGTTATTCCAAGACAGGCTAAACAATTATTTAAGGCTAAGAAGACCGGCAATCGAAAAACATCAGTTTTGATATTGCAGTGTTGGTCAAGAACGTGTTCTTGATAATTATGTGGAGTTGCACAGTGTGGAACATACATTCATGAAGAATGTGTTGAAATGACAAAAAATACAATGGTCCATTCAGCTACTTCAATTGTGAGTAGTGAATTTTGTTTATTTGAGAAACTTTAAGTATTTTTTAAAATTTCAATTATTTAAATCATAATTTTTAGTCTTTTTTTACTGTCAATTGATGCCCTAACACCTGAATTAAGCCAGTCATATGCTGTTTAATTAGTATTATTAATAAATGGAGTGAAAAAATTCTAGTACCTTAGGTGAGTCATATTTGGTACAGGTACTTCATTTTTTATCTCGCCTTGCTTATTTATCTTAGCCCAACACTTATGAAAGGATTTGACAACATCCTGAATTCATGATATGAAAAAGATTTACTCTTCTTATTAAACACACACACTCGAAGTTTACAATTTAGAAACACCACTCAAAAGAAGTTTGAGCACATACAAGGAAGCCATCAGAGCTTTTTATTGTTCTATTAATTTTCTGTTTTTCCCCATCCCTAAAAGGCTATGACTCTGGAACTGTTACAACATTTCAACACTACACATTCTCATGAATATCCCTAGACTATAAAACCAAATACATTTGCTATCTTATAAAAAACTTTAAAGGTTATCGTATTTGTGTGTGTATCTTCAGTTACATTACATTTTGTAATTCCTATTACTATAATAGTTTATTAAAATACAGGATACTTTCTTAGTTACTCTATAGCTTTAGGAAATCATAAGTTCATTGCCGCACTTACAAACGTACGCCACATATTCTTGAGCTAGCTCTATCCAGTCGACCTTATTACACCTTATTTCTTTCAGGTCCATTCTAATGTACCCCCCATCTTTCCAATGGTCTCTTCCCATTGGGTTTACCATTCAATACCCTGTACAAATTACTACAATATTCTATTCATGCTGCATTTCCTGCCCATCGTAACCTATGATACTTGATTATCCTTATAGTGTCAGAGATTAGTACAGAATATGTAACTCATCAATATGCAACATCCTCTGCTGTATCCTCATCCCTTTTTTGGGCCAAATATCTTCTTTAGCACCCTAAATTTGTTTTCGTCATGTAAAGTAAGACCATATTTCACACACATAGAGATCCACCAGTAAAATGATTGTATTGCATAACTGTCCTGAATTTTATATTCCTGGACAGTAGGTGAGATCAAAACCACCTACTGATAGATAGTTTTGCATGTATTTCTTGATTTACAACATAATATCGTTATTGATAATTAAAATTGTTTTTAAATATTTAAACTATTAACCTTGTCAAATTATATGTTGCTCTCAGTGATCTATAAATTATCGTCTCTAATCTGTGTTCTCCATGTAGGCATACAAGTATTCTTGTCAGTGTTAACTTCTAAAGCTAATTCTTCACTAGCCTCTAGTAACATTTCTTGTGACAGCTTGCCCAACAAAGCTAGGTTATCTGTGTATCCTAATATCTGCATTCTTCTGTTCAATTACAGACCTTCTCTTGCATTATTACCCTATTAGTATATTATAAGGTTAGATTAAAAAGCAATGGATAGATTGTCTCTTCTTGTTTCAACCCAATATGCATTTCGCAACTATCTGGTGATATCCAACCTTTAACCTGCCATGCATATCAATCAAACATAACTCAATTATATTATGAAAATTGAAAAATGAAACCTGAACACGGGAATCGAACCATGGACCTTCGGCTTAGTACGCCAATGCTCTTACCACTGAGCTATCCAGGATTCGTCCCGTGCCCATGGTACATTCTTCACTCATATTTTAAGGCAGAGTCTTTGATGGATGTGCGGAAGTCGTCAGTTTATAAACATGTGATTACATAAGATCACAGCCATCAGACAACGCAGCCACCTGCGACTCGGTAGTTGACAATGTATTTAAGCCAATTGACAATTATATTATAATTGTACGGGATTGCATATATTAATGAATCAGATAGCCGAAGCTATCATCTATGCATTTTAGTGAGGCAAGCACCACTTAGATATCATATTCTGAAAATTTAAAAATCCTGGATATCTCAGTGGTAAGAGCATTGGCATACTAAGTTGAAGTTCCCGGGTTTGATTCCCGTGTCCAGGTGTCATTTTTCAATTTTCAGAATATATCATCTAAGTGGTGCTTGCCTCACTAAAATGCATAGATAATAGCTTCGGATATCTGATTCATTAATAACTCAATTAGATTGACAAAGTTTCCCCTATCCAAAAAGTAAATCAAATTTAATGTGATTTATTTATTTTATTTGAATTGTAAGCTTTTTAAAAATCTATATATAATGTATAAAGCGTCTTGTTGGAGTCCCACTTTTTATAATATATTTGAGGAGTGGTAAAAATTTGATCCGTTGTTGATCTATTTCGTTGAGATCCACTTTGGTGATTTCTAATTATTTCCTTAGCATATGGAGTCAATCACATTAGAATTATGGTAGATAAAATTTTATAGCATGTTGGTATTAGTGAGGATCCTCTATAGTCATTACACTCGGATTCATCCCTCTTTCTAAAAATGGGTATTATAATACCTTCCTTCCATTCTAATGGTAACACCTCCTGGTTCCATATGAAACATAGCAGTTTATGAATTTCTATAAATAACATTTTACCACCGTCCTTTATTAACTCTACTAAAATTGAATCGATACATGGAGAGTTATGGTTATTTAAGTGACTAGTAGCTTCTTTGACTTCACTAATACTTGGGCCACTCCCAGTTCACCCGACGGAGATTCGAACCTCAATCTCCTCGTCCTCAGCAGTCTAGCTCAACATGAAACTAGCGCGTTATCCAACTACACCACCAAGGTGGGTTGACTCGAAGTACAGTCCTACTTTACTGCCTCGCTAGTATTTCTAAATTCAGCAGGGTTGGAGCAGAATTGGACAAGCATCACAATATCAATTAATTGCATGTGTCGCTTAAAATAAAACAAAATAAATATATAGTATGGTGAACCGTACAGGCTTTCTCTTTTATCTTGAAAGAGAGATATTTACTTAAAACTCGTAAGATTTGTGAAATTATATTATACACTTTGTTGCAGAAATAATCTACCAAAGAGCATACATGTTAATAATTACAGTTTTAGAACGAGTGTCGGTTCACCAAAGAGCATACATGTTAATAATTACAGTTTGGAACAAGTGTCGGTTCACCAAAGAGCCTCAACAACAACAATCAATTTATATTTCAAAGTGCTCCATAGAAAATAGATGTGTTGGCTTATATCTAGGAAAATGTTCATTTATAAATACGTGTTTCAAATAAAAGCTTTTTATATCTAATTGTAGTACAAATTTACTATGATAAGTTATTTCGTATCTGAAATAGTTGTGTAGAAATGTTATAAATTTTAAATCTGTATTCGCTTATGTAAAGTACCCTTAAAGTAGTTTTAATTATAAAACGAGGATAGCCATTTTGTTTACAATGCTAAATATTTACTAAATACAAAGATCAATAAAAATTGTTTCTTAAGATTTCAGGCAGATTGATTTTATTTCTTTTTTCCCTTTAGTAAACTACCCTTAATTTAAGGATTCAATATTATTTAATTCCAAAAGTCCCCCAGGAAAACCTTATGAAAGCCCCAGATACCAAGTTTTAGCCCGATCAATAAAATGGTTTTGGCGTAGGCTGAGATACGGGTAGAGACGGGCAGAGACAGACAGACGGCATAGCGAAAACACCCTTTTCGGTTTGAGAGGGTCATGAAACGTTGACATTTATCACAATCTCAAGTTTGATTTTTTTGACAATCACAATATGTCTCTCTTTGGAGGGACGGAAGTAAGTAAAAACAACTATGCACCGGCAGTTTTAGATTGTTTACTTAACCTGATTATCTTTTAAAATTATATACATTACTTTTGATTCATGTTTCCCGTTTTACAAATAGCTTTGACTATCTGCATAGGTTGGTAGGACTGAGAGGGTGTGCATTGAGGATAACGGTGTACGCAGTTGTGTAGAGAGGACGTGGAAAGAAGTAAGATAGCATAGTACATATTAATACATTTATAGTAGACCTTTGTAAGGTGTACGTACTAGCATACTAGGAGAACAAAAATCACTTTAGAGGTTACATTATTTAAATTGGTTGTACATTAACATTTTGGAGCCACTTCAGAGGAGGACTTTGGACACAAAACACTGAAAATGTGTCATACTTGACCTTGTTTCCTATTTATAGTCATTTTTCTGTTTCAGTAATTAGTATGACAAAATGAGAAAGTATGAGTGATTCTATTGAATTGTTTATAAACAATGTTTGATGTACGATGTTGTAGATATTAAATAATATCTGATAATATCTATAATCATGTTTATGAGTATTTCCAGTCTCTTGATAACTGCGTGTCAAAACTTGTTCCTTTGCTGTACATTTGAAGGGATGATCAAATAAATAAATGGCGGATATACATTTGATGTATGGACTTTCCGAATGTAATTCCGTTGAGTCAAGGCGTAGGTATGCACGTGTCTTATTTCTTAATATACATCTAACAAATAAGAAAATGTTTCAAGGACTACATTAACGCCTACTATTCATTGGTTGGTTATAAAAATCTAGAGTTAACAGCGACAAACCAATCCCTACCAAAACACTCAACTTTGAAAAGCTGGTCCTCAACTGAATTGAAGATAATGATGGCCAGCTTACCCGAAGAATAGCATCAATGGAAATTGTCGTACGCATGACCATATGGAGGGTTTGGTTGAGACCAACAACTTTATCCGTGTTATGCTCAGAGAGCAGAGGTTGACTTTAAACCAAGAGTCATTGTTTGTATTTAGTTCCTGCATTTATCTTCCAGGGATTTATATTGACTTTCTTTTGTATTTTTTACCCATAGGGTTGTATTCACCAGAGATGGCGCCGTACATTCTCATGGTAATTATCAATGGGCTGAAGAAAATCTCCATGTTATCCTTCAATCACTGCACTAACAACAATTCCGTGTAAATGTTTGGCCGAAAATCAAACCGTACCAGTTTTTGTTAGTGGAAGTTTGACAGGAGAATCTCATGTCAACTTACTACGCAGTTGGAAGTTTGACAGGAGAATCTCATGCCAACTTACTACGCAGTTGGAAGTTTGACAGGAGAATCTCATGTCAACTTACTACGCAGTTGTAAGTTTGACAGGAGAATCTCATGTCAACTTACTACCCGGTTGGAAGTTTGACAGGAGAATCTCATGCAAACTTACTACGCAGTTGGAAGTTTGACAGGAGAATCTCATGCCAACTTACTACGCAGTTGGAAGTTTCCACTTGATGTCGTACATCGCATGTGTTTCAAGCATGATGGCGCTCCACCACAGTTTATTTGAATAGGTAGACATTAATTATAAAATTAGTGATTTACTAACAAATGGATAGTCCGTGCTGGGCTTATTGCGTGTCCTTTTCTATCCACAGATTAAGATACAATAGATTTTCATTTATGAATCCTCACGAAAGCAATTGTTTACACAACAGCCATTGACAGTGTTGAAATACTCCGCCAATGTTAGGCGAAAATAAGACAATCGTGGAATATTTGAGTTGACAAGAAATTCTATTGTTCGAAAATTTATTACAGGCCTTAATTAATGTTCAAGATGTTCATTTTAAGTACTTCATGTGAAGTTAAAAGCTACAAATGGATTTAAGTCAATAATAATTCTAACTTTGAAACAAGATTAAACATGCTAAGGTATATCCTATATGATAATTGTACAAATTTAATTTTATGAATGAACATTTCATATTGTGTTTTGAATGTTTTCTTATTTAGTTACAACTACAGGCAGGTTGTAATTGTTAACAACATACGAATAAGGCTAAAATCAACTTACCAATATTTAATCTTTGTCAATGGTTCTACTGCAAATGGAGGTGTTATTTCATGAAACCGATCCATCGGCCAAACACTGCCCTCTCACACTCATTACTATACGGTGGATTTAACGCCAAGATGAGAAGCCCATCGGAGTCTGTCACGACTTGCAGTTGTGAGATCAACATTTTGGATAAACAGGTGCACTCCTTATTTAATTTATGGCAGTTCGTTACAAGATTCCGTTGAACTTAACGCTTACGGAGTGTAAAAACAATGGGATTTCATTGATGATATCAAAGTTACATTAATTAAGAAATAAACTTATTGTGAATAGTTTCACAAAGGTTTGACATACACGTTATGTGATATAGATGTATGTAGATTATTCCACTACAAATAAAAAAGTTACTTGAAATACTCAAACCTATAATATTTTAAACAAATTGTTGTACACTTAGCATATAATGTAGGCTAGTTTAAGTAATTCCTTTATTGAATTAGTGTTCTTTAAATGCATGGGGTGGAATACACCAACGCAATAATAAAAATGTAATTCAGTAATAAACCTTCACACAACTATTCGTTACTTACTATTAAATCGATAGATTTGTGTGCACTGTTTTGTGTTGTTTGGTTTGATTAAATGATTTGATCTGAATGTGTTTGAATAGTGTATTTTAAATGCTTAAATATATTTGATATAATTTTAATATTGTGAACATTGATTTAACTTCTACATAAATCCATTAACTGGAGATATTACTGGAATGGCAGTATGATAGTCCCCAGCATCATGATTAGCGAGGAGATATTACTGGAATGGCAGTATGATAGTCCCCAGCATCATGATTAGCGAGGAGATATTCCTGGAATGACTAGTTTGTTTGGGATGTTAATTTCCCTAAGGAGACCCACAGCGGAAATGATCTATCTGTTGGCACACCTGTACGTAAATGGTGCCCCCACTTGTGTGTGTAAGGCGGAATGCTTGAGGTCCCCAATGCAGCAGTGGTCTACCAGTACACTTGTAGAGACCAATTGCCACCATTCCTGCAGCCATGATAGGGGTGAGTGTTGTAGACATACCAAAGGTAGGAGGGGAAGGAGGATGTTCTCTTACTATTCTAAGACTAAATGATCGGGTAGACCTTTAAAAGTCTGCCAGGTCTGCATTTCTTGAGTGTGTTGTATTCTAAGTTCTTCGCCGACTATTGCATTAGGTGGTTATACTCGTTATAGTTTCTGACTTGATAAAGACGGTATACTTGATGGACAATACCTTGTTGAGCAGTCTGTCCCTGCTTGGTATTGACGGATAATATAATATACAGTTCTTAACATCGGAAACATAACAAGAACGCCCAAAGTTCGGTTCTCTTATGGTTGTCTTGTGTAAGTAATCATTTCTGAGTTTTCCTATGTCTATCTGACTAAAAACATACTGAACCAAATGACTTTTAAACTATTACATGTTAACACAACCTCTATGGAATAGTTTTTAGCATTCAAGTATTTTAAAGGGAAATTATTTTGATACTGGCACGGCAACCAAAGTAGAGAGTTTTGAACTCTTTATACACTCCAGTAGACCAACATCTTGATTGCTAATAGTGACTAAATAGAAATATATTGAGAAAATATGGTTTTGATCCACAATTATTATGGCTCTCGTTCACATTTTTATCAAGATTATGTTTGCACAAGTAGGGACATAACCAGATTCACGCGAAGTTTACATGCTATTAAATAGCAATTATTAAGTACATGTGTCATAAATCTACTTACTTAATTATATTAATAGCTCAAAAATTCATCGCAACACTTAAAAAAGTACCACCCATACCTCTTATAAGCTAGTGCTATCCAGTCCACCTCATTACACCCTATCCTATCATGAGATATTTCTATCCAGTCCCCCTCATTACACCTTATCCTTATCTGGAGCTACTTCTATCCAGTCCACCTCATTACACCATATCCCTATCATGAGATAGTTATATCCAGTCCACCTCACTAAACCCTATCTCTTTCAGGTCTATTCTAATGTTTTCCTCCCATCTGCGATAAAGTCTTTCTCTTGATATATTTTCATTGGATTTACCAGTCAATACCTTAAAAACATTTATAGTTTCTCCCATTCGCTCTGGATGTCCTACCTACCGTGACATGCCAGATTTAATTACGCTAACAATGTCAGGTAAGAGAGCATGTCTCACAACCATACAGAACATGTAAAGTAAGAGAGCATGTCTCACAACCATACAGAACATGTAAAGTAAGAGAGCATGTCTCACAACCATACAGAACATGTATTTATAAATTTGATTCTAGTTTTAATAAGTGTCTTCATAGAATAAAGTAGACAAATCTTATACTACAGTTCAAATTCATAATCGAAAAACTCACTCTAGTATTATTGGTCTTACAAGAAGATCTTACCGTGGAGGTGAAATGATTTTATCTTGTAACATTTAGTTTTGACTTACAAAAGTATTTAAGGTATGGTTATTCAAACGAGTACTAATTAATACTTCGTTAAATAAAAAGGCGTGTTAGTTTTCAAATTATATTATCTATCAATTAATGATTAAAATTCATATGTTGATAACATTATTTCTTCAAAATATTTAATGGGTGAAGCTAATAGGTTTTCCCATTGCTTTGAAATAAATTGGTCAACAGTAAAAACAACAATAACAATTGGAAATTGTCACATTATTAACATAAAATAAGCATCCTCATTTGAAAATATTAATTATATTCTCAGTTATAATATAATGAGACTTTGTGCAGATTAACAGCCAATAATGGCCAAGACTATTCGTTTGCAATAAATATCATGTTTTTGTTAAGATACATGCAGCAAAATTAACATTAATGTAGTTAAATAAACCCTGTCAACTTGTTGAGACTAGTTATTTACAATAACATCGATATTCAATTATTCTCAAAATTGCAATTAATTTGGACAGATGTTTAATGTTTCAGATCAGTACTACCCAACTTGCGATATATTTACCTCCAATTCAATGGAATATTTATATAAACATCTACTTTGAAACATTGATTTCTAAATTAGGTAGTACAACAGTTTACTAAATTACTAACTCGAGTTTCTAGGCTAGCAGTCGCTTAGGTCGTCAGACTTTCATGAGTTCAACTAAATCGTGCAACCAAACCTTGACTCGAGGGAACAGGATTAAAATAAAACAGTGTCACTTTGACATTGTTTCTTTGGTCATACAAATGCCATAAGTATCGTAATACTTGCGTTCACATAGAGCTGATAGAATATTTGGATGGGGAAGGTGGTCATCCTATTTATCTTGTGACTCTGAGGTCGTCTATATATAAAATCACACTCATATTCATTGATAGAGAAGTTGGTATGTGTTGATATTTCAAAGTAATAGGCCTTTCTCTGGAAGAAAATCATAGAAATATAGGTATTAATTTAATAATATACATGCATCAAATTATCTCAGATGTAATTTTAAGTTGACAATGTGGCATTTAGGGACATGTCTTTTTCTATAGTATGGCTTGAAATCGGTATTCAATGAATTATTACTCGATCGTGACTTCTACGTGTAATTTAATTGATGTGAGACTACTATTCCATAGAATAATAACGAGGTGTCTTATGTTTTTAAACAACGGAGATATTTTATTAAACCTATCTATTGTACAAGTCTAGCACACATTAATATTTTAGGGCATACTTACTTACTACTGTTAAAAGAAACACAACTTCAACAAACTAGTCTTAGATTGCAATATGAAATATATAGGTGCTTTTTGATTTAAAATAAACTAGTTTACCAAATTAAAATAAATAGATAGTTGTAAAAACAAGTGATATTTGCTAGAAATTAGGGGTTGTTCAATCAAAATACACATATAAATTTAGTAGGTGGTGGGTTTAAAATTTCCATGAAAGTAAGGTGTATTTTGAAAGAATTGTTATGTATAAAAAGGGTATTTTAAGGTTATGACAACAAACTACAAATCTAATAGAATAAATAAAGTATCCAAATAAACAGCCAAAATGCCAGAAGAAAAGCTTTAAGTAGAAAAAATAGTAAATACACGATATATCATTTTGATGCAGCCTCGAAAGCTATTTGAAAACAAAAGATTGCTAATGTAATGAAATCCATGCCACATACATCAAGCAATAAAGCATCTGTGACTGTCTTACCACATGTTGGGATCTTCTTTGACTGAGTCATTGCAACAATACGCGCAAAAGAGATGTGGTCAACCATCTTCAGGAAGGGCGTCGCATTCTTTATTTTGTACAAGGCAGGACGCGGTGGCCGTAGCGACAAGGCAACAACACTCAAAAAATATACTCTAAATATTACAAAAAATGTATATATATAAAGAGAGAGAGAGAGAGAGAAAGATAAATTATGTAGGCTTTCGCGGCAACGTGACTTTTAGTATTTTGTAGCCACTACGGTGTGCTCTGGTCTAAAACATAGCCGTCAAATAAACACCCCACTGCCATCTGTAGGGGGTCCATCCTACAACAGGTTAGGACAAAAAAACTTCTTCCGCAAAGAAACACTAATGCATACAAAAATAAAACAACGAACAATGACACCATAGAATAGAGACCTTTTCACACAAAAAATAAAAAGCTAGTAAAACACACTTCTGTGAGTTTTGATGCTTTCAAATCTACACATGTCATTTTAAATAAAACTGTTTATTTATTGCCGTCTTGGTGGCAATTGTTTCAAGATAAGTAAATGATGCATAATACAACACACGTACAATGCCACAGTCTACAATTTCAAACAAAATCAAGAGTAAAGTGCTTCAAACAGAATACATCTAAAGAATATTTTCATCACACAGGAAACTGAAATGCAGCAAAGTATTTCCAAACAAGAATTAAAACGCATTTCAATATTATGAGCCATAGATGTGTACAGTTAATGTTAGAACAAGCTCGCAGATCTAAGAAATTTGGTACAATTTGTGTGTGTCTCGAAGAAGGTACATTCAATGGCTAGGTCTACTTACATTATTACGAAACGCAACACAAACCATATTTGTTTTAGCTAGCTTGATAATATCCGATATTATTGCGATTACTGTAGATTCAATTTAAATGGCGGTTTAATCACGTAGTGGCTTTACATATTTACAATAATGTTTTTATTAAGCGTGTATTGTAAATTATGTTTATAAACTCACTACACGTAGTAGTTCATAACGCTACCACATTAATAATTATGTTAAGTACATTTTTAATAACTATCAAAGTTCATATTATTACCTGCTTCGATGGCCGCGTGGTCTAAGACCCTACTCTCATAGTAGAATATACCGCCTATGAAGAGGATATTTAGGTTTGAATCTCGGTCGGGTGTTCAGAGGATTTTTTCCCTCAAAATATTCTTTCGCTCTCCCTCCATGAAAATGTGGGTATACTTCCACTAAATATAGCCTTCCTAATCCCTAAAATCATTAACGTAATTAGTACACAAGCAAATAACCCAAATGAGTAGTAATACGCAGTGCTCAAATAGTTCAGATTGATAACTTTAGTAATAATAAACATACTTTATATGAAGTAATGCACTAAGATAATAAAGATAAACTAAAATAATTGTTTATCATGATGTTAAAAAACTAGTAGGTTTCTCAGGAACTTTCGAAATATTTGTTTTAGTGGACAAATAATAATTTGGATTCGATTACTAATTTAATAAATGTTGTATGTGATAGTATTTGTTTTTATTAAAACCCGTCGTTTTATTTAATTTTAAAATTAAAGCCGATTCTACCATTTGTTTGAATGGGCGGTCTATGAGTTTCCTAATATTACCTTTAATTTAATTTGAAAATTAAGCTATGATTTTTTTCAAGTTAAACCAGATGTTTATAATCTTTCATTGTTTATCATTATCAAATACATATAAATATCATTACTATATCGTATATGCATATAAAATGTATCTTACAACTTTATTATATATGAATACATTTAACATTATTCACAGATATATTTTTAACTTTGTTTCACTATGGTTTTTAAGATTCCTTGATTGAATTGAGGTCCCAGGATTATAAAAGTTGATCAATTAGCATATACAAGTTATCAATAAGATGAAATAAAAAAATATTTCATTGCAAATCACGCAAATATTAAATCACACAAAACAAAAATTAATGTGTATGTGTTTTTAAACTTAACAAAATATATCAATTTAAACTATAATGATAAGATATAAACATTTCACCAAAATAATATTTTAATGGGAGCCCATTAATGTAGAGCATATAAACTTGCAGTTATTAAACCGTTTTAAAATATATCATATTGCTTAAACAAAATATAGATACTTGTTTAGTTTTCATTTAAAATTAAGTCAGAAATTGTATTTGAATATTAATTTTACATTACTCGAAATTGTCAAGAAAATTAAATTTCACTAAGTGAATTTAATTAAGATTTTTAACATATAAATAACATAACTAATATATCATAAATATTCAAAATTGAAAGCAATTATAGATTTTTACTCACAACTATGACATAATGATTTAAAAATGAATTGCAATGTTCAATAAACAGAAACACTAGTTTAAGAAATAATTTACACCAAATTTAAACTTTAGGATAAGATAATATTAGTAAATATTACTATGAAATAAACAGTATCATAATTATTTATGGTGACTCTATGTTCAAGGATTAATAAGAATAAATATATTCGGTCAAGTGAAGTTTGTGTGAAACAAAAACGTTTCCAACAGTATTTTAAACATTGTAAGATTTGGTTTTCCTTGAAATTGACACGAGTAACCTCTAATAGAAGTATGACTAGAGCTAAATCATAATTTCACAACCATGCTATAATCAACTAAACTGTCATTGTGAAGCAATAATATAATTTTTGTCTGAAACAGGTTAAGGAGATTAAATACAATCTTGCACCTAACAACTATACAGAAATAATAGACTATGTTCCCCAAAGATAGCAGTGAAGTTTTACTACGCTTCTAGTTAAATTCAGTAGGTTATGTTTAGTGTAAGTCAAAAGCACAACCATTTCTATAGAATTGCATTGTTGTACCAAATTAAGTTATATCCTCATAGAAAATATACGTATACTCTATTCACGGTAAGAATTACTCTCTGAAAGGTCTTTTTTCCTTCCAATATCCTACTATATAATAGATTTATGGTAGGAAAAAAGGCCTTTGAGAAGTCAATTCCTACCGCGAACAGACATTAATTATGAAATGTGTGTTTGTTCTCGTAATCATGTGTACTATTCCAGCGTTATGAATAGGTTGTATTGTTGATCTTCTGCCTTTGTTTTAGTTTATTTTAAATCTTGTGCTGGTATAACATTTTATAGTAAGTGCAATCTTTATTAGTTTGAATTATATATCTACAAAGCATCAACTGATCTTGTTTATTGGATCAAGGTCAAATACGAGAAGAACCACACAATCTTTAAGGTTATTTGAGTTGTTTGTTTAGACGATTAAACTACAAATAATATAAAGGTTGATATTAATTTGAGTTTCTCATATGGATAAAGCTTTCAATTAAAATATAAGAGTTGAAAAATGACACATGGACTGGGGAATTGAGCTCGGAATCTTTAGCTAACTGTGCCAATGACTTACCAGTGAATTTTCCTGGAATCGGTCCATTTTCAGGGTTAATATCTCTGCCCCCATTTCTACCTCCAGATATGATATCAGCAACCCTGCACAGTTTAATATCGGACTAACGACAGCATAAATCCAACTCCCGAGTCACCGAGGACTGTGGTCCAATGATAGTTCAAGTTGCCGATGAATCCACACGTCCATCACAGTTTCTGCCTTAAACTATGAGTGAACAATGACCCTGGATAGCTCAGTGGTAGATACAAGGGTCTCGAGTTCAATACCCGTGCTCAGGTGACATTTTTCAATATATTTTTTATTGAATGATAATATTATGTTTTCATAATTATTTATTATAATAAAAAGACAAATCAACAAGCATAATTTTTAAACGATTAAAATATAGAACTTTAAATATTTTTAATTTTTAAACGATTAAAATATAGAACTTTAAATATTTTTAATTTTTAAACGATTAAAATATAGAACTTTAAATATTTTTAATATTTAAGAATGAAAAGATTTAAAAGGGGTTATTTTAGTCCTTAAATTATAATGTATTATTTAATTATTTCTGTCACCCAATTATTAGTTCAGTAAAATATTTAACTATATTAAATGTAAAAAATGTAGCTCATATGTTCATTTGAAGCAACGTTATAAATTCCAACCATGACAGTTTATATTAAATTATATGATTAAATTTAGTATAGTTGATTTGAAACTTACTAAACAGGATTATGTTTGAAATTTTAACCAAAATTAAGGAGAGATAGTGTAAAATATTATAAAAAAAACCTTAAGAAAGAGCTGTTTTTGATGATTATGTTTAAAAAAGGTTTTATGTACAGTATCCAACTAAACAAAATATTAATATGCAATTCTATGTTAAACTTTGTAAAGTTAAGAAAATAAAACTTTCCAAAACGATTAGTTTTCCTTTTATTAATATATTATTAAAAAGTACATGTTAAAACTAGCTATATTTTTATGCCTTTGAAGATACACAGAAATTAAAGCACTAAATACATTTATCTTAGATCATTAAAGATTAAAATACTGAATGTTTATAATTAAAATTAAATTAAAAGTTACTTCTGAATGAATTCCTTAAAGCGATATGCTATAAAATTTGTGAAAAGAAAGATATAGCAAATACATAACTCAAGATTAAAAAATTGAGTCTCTTAAGTTTTCTAAGTTATATTTTGGACGAACGTACTTCCAAAACCTTGAAAACAATAAAAAGGAAATCAAGATAAATGAATTATTAAAATAATATAATACCAACATATTAACACTAAGTACTATTAGATGGGGTTGTTTTGAAATTTCTTTAGCGAAATAATTGAATTTCATCATTAATACCATTAATTTTTCTATAAATAACGATCAAAGGTATAGTTAAATTGAGCATAAATATACTTAAAATAATGTAAAAGAATTTTAAAGAAATTGATACAGTAAATTTTGTTTACCTATATTCATGAAAACCAACTCATTTTACCTTTCTATTTAGTGGAGTATATTAAATGCACACTCCAAAATAGCCATTGAAATTATAATGTAGAAGGAAACACTTATTTTAACTATAATTATTTCAGTTGCAAAACTTCAAAACTTCAATTAACATTTGGTTAGATCAAACATGACTATAAGTAACAATAATAAGCAGAAAAACAGACTACAGAATAATTTTTCGATTAAGTTTGTTTGAATCAATTATTAATACATACTTCATTGGTTAAATACTTTGATTTCTATGAATATCAAATAATATACAATAGTTGTACACATGGCCCGATTTGGTAAGAATATTTATCCTTGTTTTCAATTTATTCATAGTAGTTATATTAGTATTTTTCTTGAAATAAATAAAATAAGTCTCTTGAATTTAAATAGTGACACTAAAATATTTAATAAAAATAACTTTGCCATTTTAACCTTGGCAGTGTTTGGGAACTTTTAACTTAAAACCATTCGTGTGGACTAAATAACATTTTTAAATCTAACTTAAAGACACCAATGCTTATCATTTTGGTCAAGTACTATATTAGGAACTTTTCTGTAAGTCATGCAATAATTTTAAAATAGTACTCGAGGAAAAACCCATCAAATTTGTTGATAGAAATTACAGCTATTTAAAAATGCGTGTTTGAATATGTTTAAAATTATACAAGTAATAAGACCACGTTAGTTATTATATTGTAACATTGATTATGAAATTTCCCATTTATGTAGTTTGAATTGTTTATTTGTAATGTATAGATAAATTGCATTTAATATTTAATATTAATCCTTAACCTTACGTTACGTTATGCTCAAATACTCATATACTGTATGGGTTTATCACTAACTTTCTCCACGCCTTCCTATCCTTGCATGCTCCCTTTGATTCAACAACATCCGTAAACCAAGTAATGCATCCTCTCAACATGCCCAAAACAACGTAAGACGCTCATTTCTCATCAACCCACTGTACTCCCTTTAAAACAGCACTCCTTCAGCATCCATTCATTACCGACTATGATCATACGATTTTTTTCACATACATTTCTTACATATATAAAAATATATAATTCTTACCACCTTATCTTGCTCTTGTGTTTCTCCTGACAAACCCACGCTTCACATCCATAAAACAATGTTGGCGTTAACACAATTTTATACACTGTCACCTTTGCCTCTTTCGATACTACTTCATTCTTTGCAATAGTCCACATATATCCAACTAATCTCCAAGATGCATTCACCCATCTGTCAATTTCACCATTCAGCCTTCCATTTCTACAGAACATTCTGCCCAGATACACAAAATCATTCACTTGATATTATAGTTTTCCAATTATACTGAGATAACCATCATTTCCTTATCAAAAACTATTAGCCTACCTTAGTTTTGGACACGCTTGTACTAAGATCCATTCTGCCTGTCGCCACATTCAAACGATTCAATGCATTCTTCAAGGCACCTTAATTTTCAGACATTAGTAAGGCATCATCTGCATATAACAGCACTCTCACATGCACATCATTCATTTGTACACCAACCGCGTCCTCACAAACATCCCTCAAACAATTATCCACGGATACATTTAACAATCATTGTGACATAGCACAACGTTTTCAATGCCAAACCATTCACTCAAAGTCCCAACCACTCGGCCGCGCGGTTTACTTCTATTCCACACCGCCATAATTGTATTTACTAACCAAGTCTCCACACCATACTCTCTAGAACATTCCATGACATACTCCTATTCACCCGATCATACACTTTCTTCAGATCAACGAATGCACAATACATTTATTTTATTATTTTAACATTTAAAAAATAAAATCTACAGTTCAACATACCTATCATTTTATTTATCCTAATAAGGGACTGAAAGTCATTAACTATTCAAACATTTAGATGATTGACAAAATTCATATAAATATAACAATCAGACAGAATAAAAAAGAAATTACTCTTTTGGTAGAATTAAATCTTATTTTAAACCCTTCTTAAAATCATGAAATGTCTACTTGTTTGCTACCCACACCTTCATATCATAGAACAAATCCCATTCTGATTTATATAGAGAAAAATAATATAATATATTTATTATAACTATAATTTAGAATTTTTTTATTGATGACTATGTATGTATTTTTAAATAATAACTTTAAGATTTTTAAGGTGGCCCACGGTAATAATTTGTAAACGTTAGCAGCTCTGACAGTATTAAATATTGTAAATTAAGTATGTATAAATTATTTTCAGTTTTATTAAATATTTTCATCAAAGTGTTCCTATTTGAACATGAATTAAAGCAAACTCATAAACATATTTTTTAAATATAAAATGTGAACGCTTAAATATTTCACCTACGATAACTTTTTTAATATATTATTCTTGTAAAGAATATTATATACAATTAATTTAATATATTTTGCTAACATCTCACCCCAAAATATAGTCCTTTTTTAATGATAATAATGCTCTAATTTCAATAGTTTATCATTTAATATTAAAAAAACCCAAGTTGGTAATTGTTTTGAGTAGTTATGGTTGGCGACACTCACTGTTTGTTTGGGGGCGTGGTCGGCCTCCCCTGGAGGGCCGGGGGTGGGGGGTGGGCTGAGTCCATCCCAGCTTTTTTCTGCTCCGCAATCTTCTGGATAGCCAGGAAACGATTTTTCCGCATCTGGATCCTTTTAGCCATGTAGCCAACTGTCGCATATTCTGGGAACACACACCAATGTTTGTTTTGGAAGAGTGTCAAATTGACACATCTACACGATCAGACAGACATTTACACTCACTATATAAAGGGAAGAGAAAGTATATATTTTCAAATATATCACAGTTAAGTTGCAGGCATTATAATTAAATAGTTTGAATTTCATTTATATTTAATTATTTTGTTTTTATTTGGCGTTAATTATCTTAGTGAACGATATTTTTAGGAGTATAATGTTTGAAGTTAGTGTCGGTCTCCTGTTTATAATAAATTTGATCAGTAATGAACTCACCAAGAAGCGAAGCGAACACCATGACGAAGCAGGTCCCCAAGTAGACATCGATTGACTTGACGTATGATATCTTGGGAAGCGCTGCATTGGTGGATGACATGAGTGTGGTCATGGTCAGCACGGTGGTAACACCGAGCGCTACCCGAGCCGGAGTCGCGTTCCGGTTGAGCCAAAAGCTGACCCACGAAATGATGACGATGAGACCTGAAGGGATGTAGATCTGGATGAGGTAGTAGCCCATGGATCGCACGAACTGGATCTCACAGGCCAGTCGGGAGTAATTTCCTGCCATCACACGTTACCAGTCGAGCTCAACTTACGATTTAGTTTCAATTACATTTGAATCAAAGTTTCGAGTGTTAATCTACAGGATGTACTTATATGTTCTATAACTTCAATTTAAGATTTTAAATATTCATTATTTGATTTTTATTAAATTACTTGTGAAATTATTTGAAAATAAATAAAATAGATAAGATCTGAAATTGTCACATAAACAATTTTTCTTGATTAAATATTCTTAAATATTACCAAATAATAAATACATACTAAAGTTTATTTCTACTCTATAAGTTTAATCATATATATTAATACATTATTTTTTCATTCTTTTCTTTCAACGGTGAGAATGAATATAATAATGGTGATCAGAAAAAGGTTCACCCCCAAATGTTTGACAATATAAATTAAATAGGTTGCGCTAATGGAGCAGATGGTAGAGTCAAAATGAGTAATTTACTATTTTTCAAATTTATTTGGTTAGTGATATTTTTACCCATATATTCATATTTAAATATATAAGATAAAATAATATTCTTTGCTTGTGGGTAAGTCTTTTCTGCTAATGATTTTCATAAACTATGCATGATTATATATATTATAAGCACTATTTCTCAAAATAATTTAATAAAGTATAGGCCCTATCTGCTATTTTTATATTTTATGTGTACAAGATATTAATGTTTTATTATTATACTTTAAGGATTGCACTATTTATTTGTAGATACCAAATAAATTTACCTAGAATAGTTGAACCTAAAAGTTTGTTTTATCGAAACTCGTTTAAACAATAGATTAACCTTTCAAATTTTATTTTGAATACAATATAATACAAATCATGTTTACATAAATGTTTTTGAAAACGTTTTTTAATAATTAGTTTGAGCCACCCAAATGGTAATAGTTTATTTTGAATATCTATAACAACAATTTAAAAATCATAACTGAACATTTAATGAAAGATTTTTATGCTATTTCCACTTATATCATTTATTTATGGATTACACTATTTCAAATAATATGTGTGGAATTTTTTTTAAATCTATTTAAAAAATTAATTAACAAAATGCGTGGAAACTTCCATTTGACATTCGAGAAGGTGATATCGAAGTACTGTATAGCCTATAAAAAAGTATAGTAAAAATAACTTTCATGACAATATTGTTAATAATATTCATACAAAATGATACAGAATATATACAAAATATAATTTTTTTTATTGATAAGGGCATTGAAACTAAAATTACATTGATTAATAGTAGATTAAACTTTACATAAATTTTGCTACTAACTAGTATTATATATATTTTTTTTCTGTTATTTATATGTATTGTATTCGATTAATTCTTTTGGCAAGAGGTATATTTTGTGTTTTAATTCAACTCTGTTGTTTAGTGGAATGTAACATAATATTTTGTTATTGGTTATAAATATGAGATGTACTTTTACTACATCGTTTTAATGAATGCTACCTATGTATTTTACTTTAATTCCAAGCTCTCATTCATTCAGTAGGTTGCACTTTAAATCACTTATGTAATCTATTCATAATCATCATCATCATCATTCGACGTTTCCACCTCAGCGGGTCGTCTGGTACATCCTCTTCCGTTCCTGTTGATCTTTCCAAACTTCTCCCTCAGCCACACGTCTCCAGCCCGCTTCTTTAGCTTCCATGTCCTTCTGGGCTTGGTCCATCCATCTTGTCCGTGGTCTTCCAATATATCTTCTAACCATCTCTTTGTTCTGTAAGGCTTTCTTAGGCTTTTTATCCTTCTCCATTCTTATCACATGACCTAATCACAGCAACCTTTTCCTCTCCAGTGTCTATTCTAATGATATTAATTTTTAACTATCCATAATTACTTCATTCCTTATCCTGTCTCTTCTTGTTACATTCTCATTACCTCTCAGTAACCTAATCTCTGCTTCCTGCAATCTACTTAAATAACTCTTCGTCCATGTCCAGGTTTCAGAGCCATATGTCAATATTGGATGATAACATGCTTTATATGATAAAGTTGTGGCCTCTTTTCCTATATTCCATCACCAGGTTATATTCTTAACTACACGGTAGAGTTGACCCCTATTCCATATCCTTTGTCCTATTTCTCCATAGATCTTACCGTTTGCATTAATCTTACTTCCTAGATAGCAGAAATCTTCCAACTTTTTTAGTTCCTTTCCATTGATTGTAACTTTCTCTGCTGGGTTTGTGTTTCTAGCCACCTTTAAAATCTTCCTCTTTTTCACATTATGTTCAACCCATATCGTTCCATCGCTCCTGCCCACTTAGATAATTCTCTCCCCAAGTATTCTTCCGACTCCTCCCAGGTCATGACATCGTCCACGTACGCCATCAGCTTCAGTTCCCCGGGTTTATGTGACGCTGGACTTGGGCTATTATTTCATCAATTACAATATTAAATAGTAATGATGATAAAATGCTTCCCTGTCCCCCTCCCCTTTCTGTTTGGAACCAATTAAAACCAACAAAAATGTATTAGCACGGTAATTTATAAAATTATGATGGCTGGAAATATAAATTCCACTTTTATTAAACTGTGTTACTTGGTATCATTGTACTCGAGTTCAATTCTGTTATTTTGTAGTATTGTACTTGAACTTATAATGGCTCAAGACTGTGTGGATCTTGACTTTAGTTAGTACCAAAATATGTGTGCTATTGTACTACTGTGCTATCTTCCCTTTAATACGAAATTGAAAGTTCTACCGTTTTATACGCTCTCTCCTGATCTACGAGTGTTTGAACCTCACAGAGCCGTATGCCGATCAGCAAAGTTGAAAGTTTGGTTTAAAGAAATTAATACGTTAACGTCGCTCTCTTCTCATTCCCCTTTGCCCCTTTTTTTCCATTACAGAAATTAAGTGTAGTGAGTGGAAGGTAATACAGCTCCTATTTTATTTACCTTTGACCTATAATAAAAGCACACGGCTATTGTTAGATTATTTTTAATCTCGTGCACAACAGCTCTGTAATTCCACTAATGCAACAGGAGCACCATGTTTGTAGTCCTGAGCCAACTCTTTCACCCTTGCCCTGCATAAATAATTAAGCTCGGTGTTAATATACTATACATGCAAATATATCTTTGTTCAACAATATTCATTTTTCAGGAGAAGGGATCCTCGAACGACGGGGCTGTAAAATCACAAATAAGGATTACATTTTATATTTCTTCAATTTATAATCATCATAAATCGTTATCTAAGACAATTTAATCGTTTTATCATTTTAATTATTTAATACATTAATTTACATCTATATATTTGTTGTATTTTTATTGCTTGATTATTATATTAAGTAAAATTAAATTTGTATTCTAGTACACAATCAAATTTCAAAGGTACGTCAAAATAAACAATTTATTGAGATAATTTTGTTAAAAAAGTTAACTTTTATAATTAATTAAAAACTTACTATCTATATAGTTATAATATTTTAAATTTTTTAGCACTGTGCCTAAATAACTATTCGAGTTACATGCTATAATTATGATAATTATTATTATTAACACTATTTTTAATGTCATTCTACCATCAACATTTTATTTCATAATTCTAACAAGAGTATAATTAGCAATGAACTATAAATAGTAATTCAATGATTTGTAGTCATTACAGTTCACAAGTTATCAGAGGTTAAACTTGCTATTTTATACATTTTTGTACCTTTGCTAAGATAAAGTGATTAATTTATGGAGCTGAAATTTAATATAATCAACCATTCATGTGAGGTGTACACAGTAATATATATATATAATATTATTTATAATATAATTAAAATACAAGGAGTTTAAATGAAGCCCTGGTTAATAAATCATATTCATCAATATTCATGTATAATTAGATGTGTCTGCCTACTAAGATAAGGGTCCCGGTTTCGATTCCTGGCATGGTCAAAAAGATTTATCATTGGTGAAATGTGGTTTTACCCTTTCATAGTGTTGGATTAAAGGCTGGGGACAGGATGTTGTGCCTGCCCTATTCTTAAGTTTGATTATAAGGCATATGAAGCTACACCAGGCCTAGAAAGCTGGTAGTGGAAAATATATGACTTGGATAAAAAACTGACCCAGGCCACAGGCGGGAAAAAGTAATGGATGTAAATAAAAATCCATATATGACTAATGGTTTAGCAGTAAAAACCATGTTTTTAATTAAATCTGATAGAATTAAAAAAAATTCTACTCAAGATAAACAATGTATTTTTCTAATACACCTTTACAATAACAGAGATCAATGAAGTGGTAACAATATTGTAACAATGTGTTGCACACTTTGTGATATATTGTTCCTGAGAAAACATGGAGAGTTCAAGAACAAGTCCTTTCAGAAAATAATAATAATTAACACTTATTAAATAACTAATAAATATAACAGATTTTCTATTTTTTTAAATGTTATCTAATAACACAGGCCTATAATGGACCAATTGTTTGAGACATTTTAATACATTTTTTTTTTACATATTTTTGGGTAGGTATTTCAGGAAAAAAAGTAATTTTTTTGTCACATACTATTAAAAAAAATACTCCATGGTCTGAGTCCGTGAGCGGCCGCTGCCTTTATCGATGGTTATGCCAACATTTGTGGGTATATGGTGTCATGTGGTCAGCACAAGGAACCCTCCAGCTATAAATATCAGTTTTTTAAACTGGCTCTGCTAATTAGTTATTCAAGTAGTCCCTCATTTTTCCTCACGAGGCTGAGTTTGGCCTTGTTTTAGACCAACTGCTTCACAGAAAAATCTGGACGCATTGGGGATCAAACCAGGGCCCTTTGGATCTCTATCCAGAAATTCTGACCACTAGACCACAAATAAAATTATAGTTCCACTATCTACCCTGTAAGCTCTATTTGTGTATAACTCTAAAAGTGGTCAAAAGGTGAGAAAATATCTTTCCATTTTGTGGTCGCTGTGATCTGGAGGGAGCCAAGAAACCATACTGATGACTGCTACTTTTGCTCTTTTTAAGTACTGGGTGCAATCTAAAAAATAGGATAGAAATGTTCGACCTGAACTCCCATCTTTCCAGTACCTCATAGCATGACTTTACCACCAGATACATTAAAATATACCCCTATTGGTTTTGAAATCTGATAACCAAGACATTAATGAGGTCTTTTAGGGTGTTCATGTAACCCAGCCCAGATCTCTAGTGAATTAAATGATTTAGTCAGAGACTAAGGTCTACCTAAATAGGCCTACTACGCAGAAGTGTTTGCCTTTAGTACTTAAGAAAGTAAAGCTCCTTGTTATATAGGCATATCTACAAATATTTCATCCCATATTTTTTTCAAGATGTTGACTTTGTATATTTTAATTATGTTACTGTACTGAAAAATTCTAATTTGAGTACAGCTTGGACGATTGAAGGCTCTTTATTGACTCAGCGAAAAGAAATTTCAAAGCAGTGTTGTTACACAAAGGTTGTAACTACGCCTCAGTCCTATTTGGTAGTTTTGTTCACCTTAAAGAAATTGATCAAAATTAAACCTTAGTTCTCACCAATACCAGCTATAAAAATCATGAATGGATGATATTTGGTGGTCTTAAAATACTTCCCATACTCTTTGGACAAAGTACGGTACCTAGTTGAATAATGTTTGTGAATGTTTTTGTATGAATGGGACAGCCGAGTGAAGCGCCAACACCGGGCAAAAAAAAATGGCCGAGCAAGAAACCAAGAAACCAAAATGTTAGGGAAGGTTTGGTTGCTTCCATAAAAATTCTTCCTAAAAGCTTCGTGATAGTAATTAGAGTGCTTTAAATATCTGTGTAAGAAGTTTCCGGGATTGTCAGATGACAAATTGAAAGAAGGTATTTTTATTAGACTAGACATCCCAACACTCCTAAAAGACAATTAGTTTGAAGTTAAAATGGAAACTGTTGATATAGAGGCATGAAATGCTTTTAAGGAAGGTGTAAAGTAGTTTTGGGAGAACTACGAAGATCCCAAATATGAGCAAATAGTATAGAACATGCAATACAAAATTAAACAATTAGATGGTTCAATGAGCTTGAAGGTGCACGATCCCTTAGCACTTAGTGAGGAACAAGGGTAAAAACTCCACAAAGATTTAAAGAAGATGGAATGACGATACCACGGAGGATGGAACGTCAACTTGATGGCGGATTACTGTTGGATATTGCATGGAGATAGCACGCAAGCTATGTATAGAAGAAAAAAAAATGAAGCTTTGAAGCCAAAATAAGAAGATCATAAGGACTTGTAGATATAAAAGTTAAACATTTTATGTCAATAAGCTATTTTTCTATATATTCACATCCGATTAGAAAAAAAAACCATATGCCTTAGAGAAAAATAGTAGACAGTTCTGAAATCAGGAATCGAAATACCTTTAAAATCCGCCCAAATTTGCATACACTTTTCAACTACTCATATTTTTCAGGGCTGTGTAGTCTGTAAAGCACCTAACAATCAATTATCTATCATTGAAATGTCAAGTTTATCTTAGTAGCATTTTATGTATTTAATCAGATCAGTAAATTTATCATTGAATTAAGTTAATAGAAGCTTGGATTTCTAAAACTCAAGAAATGACAAATGGTAATTTACATAAATGATACCAAATTAAAGTTTTAGACACTACGCATTCTTTCAAATTAGGAAAATGTCCCCAGATCCATATCATTATTTGAGCACTGTCCATTTTATTTTTAAAGTTGTTTGCCAGGAAATAAGTGCTAGCACCTGGGCAATAAACAGTTTTAACTACTCTTTAGGAGTGAAAAGGGCACTTAGGAGACAATAACCTGTCATTAGATTGGTAAATCATAGGTAAAATCACGGGCAAAATTGGATATGGAAACAAAGCCATCCCGTCATCGGTGATTAATTACAATCTTACTATGTGATACTAGCTCCTTAGGCCACTTGGGTGCCGTTGTTGTTGATATGCCTAACTAAACATTCTAAATTTAACAATCAAAAAAGTCTAACTATATTACTATCATATTCTGAAATTTAAAAATGAAGCCTGGACACGGGAATTGAACCAAGGACCTTTGACTTAGCACACAAATGCTTTTGACACAGAGGTATCCAGATGTTACCCCATGTCCAGGGTCATTATTTACTCATATGGCAGAGCCTGTGGCTATAACTATACTTACTACTTAAAAACTATAATAGCTTGGCTATAATCCATCATTATTAATATTCCAATTAGAGCAGTAACCTAACTTATTATACCTGATTAACTCTTTAAAATGTTAGTTTGGATACACTTTTGATCTACCTGGTAAAATCAGTCCTTACAGTAAAATTCTGAAACAAATATGTCCAAGTAATTTATTAACTATAAGTTCAGCTACATAAACTTGTTCTATTTTGCTCAAATGTTTTATATTTTTGTTAATTGTACTAAAAGCTAGTGTTAAAATACCCCGAATCGTTTATTTAAAAATAATAATTATAAACACCAAGTCTCCATGAGCCTAAGTTTCTAAGTCTAGTCAAAACCAATCGATGATTTTAAATGTTATTTACGGTGTAAGAAAGCAAGCTTACCTCACTCACATTGTTTCACAATAATATTGGCCCATAATGTACTTACATGCAGGGAGACATGATTGTTTTAGTAGGAAATACTGATAAATAAGATCAACTTCAACAAAATAATTTTACACTGTATATCATGGTTAAATTACTTCAAATAAAGTAAATAATTAATCTCCATAATTAGTTTGAATCACAGGTAGATCATATTTAAAAATATAATTGTTTGTAAATAGAGATAATTATCAAAACCATAATACTATATAAGTAAATCTATATTTACGAATCCATCCCTTTCCAAGAAACTTGTATGAACATGGTTTAGCTAGAATATGAACAGCAAATGCTGTATTAAACTATTTATATTTTAAATATAACTTTACGAATCTGGCGTTGATGCAAATATGTGTAATAATATCTACAGGTTGGATAATATTTGCATAAAAGTACTGACTTAGTTCCACACTAATAATAACCTTAATTTTAATGTCATGATTTTATAAACGCAATTCTAAAATCATCACCATAAAAACCAACGTAGGGTTAATAGTCCACCAAGAATGTTTGTTTTTTTAGAAATGTATGCACACACTTTATATTTATGTTGATCTAGCACAATTATTTTTAGTATGTAAATAATAACGGAATAATTTAATGGAATTATATTATTTCATCACTATTTGGAATACCTTCTTCTATAAATAACATGAGATTGTAGTTATGATTGCTATGAAGTATTACAATATCGACTGATACAAATGTCAAGCTAAAATAGCAGATATAGATCTCAAGCGATGTTCGAGACAGTGCCGCTCTTGTTGTGCAAATGGTGCAGCCACACAGGACCCCATGATTTTGGGGGCCCCACTTTAGCTTATGTGACAGGGGTGGACAAGATTGGGTAGTAAATATTTGCTTGCACGCTCGTAAAGTAGGCTCCCTGTATTGGCTATCTAATAACTATTGTGGAGTATTGTCAGAGTGTAAAAACATAATCAAGTGGTTTGGTTTATTGAACGAGTGAAGCGAGTTCTCAGTTTTAGCTCCTCTGATTTGTATTTGTATTTCTGTGTATGTCTCACAATGACTTTTGAAAGTATTTGCCGATTTAATTCAAACTTAGCACAGTTGTTTTGTACCATTGTATAGATAAAGTTCGTTGGGAGCCGCTTCATCTCAATCGGGTGTACTGAGGGTAGTTTTTCCTAAATGATTTTTCACTCTCCCACCACATAAAGGTGACTACACTTACTATAAAATATAACCTTCTTAAATCCTAAAAACATAAATGTTATTAGTACATAACTGTATAAACTGAATGGGTAGTAAGACACAGTGCTAAAAAAATAAAAATATTAGGAAAGAAAATCGAACGAAGGGTTGTAGAGAAATAAACACTCATATGTATAAAAACACTGCTTCAAGCATTAATTATTACAATATATTATCTTTTAGGATTGTAAGTTATTTCCCTGACACCTTATACTTGTGAAAATTAGTGCAAACTACTGTAGTAACACTAGACAAGAATTAAGTTTTTTAACATATGAACTAAGTTTTCCCGGGGTCCACGTCTGCTAAGGGTGGATCTCGCTCAAGAATGTGTATTGAGAAGGCTCAATAATGTGTATTGAGAAGGCTCGAGAATGTGTATTGAGAAGGCTCGAGAATGTGTATTGAGAAGGCTAGAGAATGTGTATTGAGAAGGCTCGATAATGTGTATTGAAGAGGCTCAAGAATGAGTATTGAGAAGGCTCAATAATGTGTATTGAAAAGGCTCGAGAATGTGTATTGAGAAGGCTCGATAATGTGTATTGAAGAGGCTCGAGAATGAGTATTGAGAAGGCCCGAGAATGTGTATTGAGAAGGCTAGAGAATGTGTATTGAGAAGGCTCGAGAATGTGTATTGAGAAGGCTCGATAATGTGTATTGAAGAGGCTCAAGAATGAGTATTGAGAAGGCTCGATAATGTGTATTGAAGAGGCTCGAGAATGAGTATTGAGAAGGCCCGAGAATGTATATTGAGAAGACTAGATAATGTGTATTGAGAAGACTAGATAATGTGTATTGAGAAGGCTAGAGAATGTATATTGAGAAGGCCCGAGAATGTATATTGAGAAGACTAGATAATGTGTATTGAGAAGGCTAGAGAATGTGTATTGAGAAGGCTAGATAATGTGTATTGAGAAGGCTAGAGAATGTGTATTGAGAAGACTAGATAATGTGTATTGAGAAGGCTAGAGAATGTGTATTGAGAAGGCTCGATAATGTGTATTGAAGAGGCTCGAGAATGAGTATTGAGAAGGCTTGATAATGTATATTGAGAAGGCTAGAGAATGTGTATTGAGAAGACTAGATAATGTGTATTGAGAAGACTAGAGAATGTGTATTGAGAAGGCTCGATAATGTGTATTGAAGAGGCTCGAGAATGTATATTGAGAAGACTAGATAATGTGTATTGAGAAGGCTAGAGAATGTGTATTGAGAAGACTAGATAATGTGTATTGAGAAGGCTAGAGAATGTGTATTGAGAAGACTAGATAATGTGTATTGAGAAGGCTAGAGAATGTATATTGAGAAGGCCCGAGAATGTATATTGAGAAGGCCCGAGAATGTATATTGAGAAGACTAGATAATGTTTATTGAGAAGGCTCAAGAATGTGTATTGAGAAGGCTAGAGAATGTGTATTGAGAAGACTAGAGAATGTGTATTGAGAAGGCTCGAGAATGTGTATTGAGAAGGCTCGAGAATGTGTATTGAAGAGGCTCGAGAATGAGTATTGAGAAGGCTCGATAATGTGTATTGAAGAGGCTCGAGAATGAGTATTGAGAAGGCCCGAGAATGTATATTGAGAAGACTAGATAATGTGTATTGAGAAGGCTAGAGAATGTGTATTGAGAAGACTAGATAATGTGTATTGAGAAGGCTAGAGAATGTATATTGAGAAGGCCCGAGAATGTATATTGAGAAGACTAGATAATGTGTATTGAGAAGGCTCAAGAATGTGTATTGAGAAGGCTAGAGAATGTGTATTGAGAAGGCTAGAGAATGTGTATTGAGAAGACTAGATAATGTGTATTGAGAAGACTAGAGAATGTGTATTGAGAAGGCTCGATAATGTGTATTGAAGAGGCTCGAGAATGTATATTGAGAAGACTAGATAATGTGTATTGAGAAGGCTAGAGAATGTGTATTGAGAAGACTAGATAATGTGTATTGAGAAGGCTAGAGAATGTATATTGAGAAGGCCCGAGAATGTATATTGAGAAGGCTCAATAATGTGTATTGAGAAGGCTCAATAATGTGTATTGAGAAGGCTCGAGAATGTGTATTGAGAAGGCTCAAGAATGTGTATTGAGAAGGCTAGAGAATGTGTATTGAGAAGGCTAGAGAATGTGTATTGAGAAGACTAGATAATGTGTATTGAGAAGACTAGAGAATGTGTATTGAGAAGGCTCGATAATGTGTATTGAAGAGGCTCGAGAATGAGTATTGAGAAGGCTTGATAATGTATATTGAGAAGGCCCGATAATGTATATTGAGAAGGCCCGAGAATGTATATTGAGAAGGCTTGATAATGTATATTGAGAAGGCCCGAGAATGTATATTGAGAAGGCTTGATAATGTATATTGAGAAGGCCCAAGAATGTATATTGAGAAGGCTTGATAATGTATATTGAGAAGGCCCGAGAATGTATATTGAGAAGGCTTGTGAATGACATTTTGTCTACAGGTAATAAATGTTTCCTGACGTCAACGAAACTTTGCTATACATATTGTAACTTATTTTTCACTAACCGACAATCAAGTGGCCCAAATTCATTTGTGTTTATCCTTGTGTAAATAAGAAAATGGTACAAGCAGTAATTGAGCCAGGGGCGGATTCGAGGAGAAATTTGGGGGGAGGGGCCTCTTACCGGGTAGTTGGGTGAAGAATACCCCCAGTGTAGGTAGGGTTGGGATTTTTTTTTATTAAACTCTCAATATTGGCATTTTAATATCTTCCTGAATGGCTGTAAATAAGATATAAATAAATGGAGATATGAATAAAACAAACAATTATTTATAATAACTTTTTTATAATAGTTGTTAAATACATGCTACAAGTAGTTATTTATATGACAATTCTGTGTTTGCTAGTTTTGGCAAACTGCTCGATTACTTGTTGTGGGTCTAAAATGATATGCTTGTGTACATGCATAAGAGTGAAGTCAACAAGCCTACTTGGCACCATGGTTGTCCTACGACATGTGTTGATTAGACGCAGCAATGACACAGCCAGTTACCCCTAAGCAGTTTTGAAATACCTCAATCTGAGTTTTCCTGCTATATTATAAATTCTTATACAAGCGCCTGGCTCTTTATATGGGGGAATGTGGGGGGGGGGGAGGAATTCCTCCCCTTTACCTGTGGATTTGAACCTGAATTTTGAGCTGCACAACCACCAAAGTTTGTATCCAATTTTAATAGCCTTTCCAAGCACAAACATTTTATTAGGATGATGACCATAGAAAGGATCTATTATGTAATCTATTGAAAAAGTTTATTCAAATTACCAAATCCATTGAACTAAGCATTCATCTGTTTGAATTTGTACTATATATCTTGTCTTTTATGACAATAGTCTCACTATTGTTAATGTGTAGATACAATGTATCTGTACATATTATTGAGACTCCAACATTAGGAGATAGAATGCGCCCAATTTAAATTTCCTTGAGGCAATGTGTGATGGTCACTCAACAATAAAATTCCGAAGAAAATATTCAAGAAAGTGTGGTCAAGCTCAAATTGTTGATCATTTTTGTCTTGCGGATATTATTAATTGTTTAATGACAAAGTGTAAGAGACAAATTCTTCACATAATTACACAATGATCATTCCCATCATTGAAGTTTCACGCTTATATTAATATAATGTTGTTGTAAAGAAATACTTCACAGTACATTTCTTCAGCAGAGGTGATACAAAACATTACTTTGGCCATCGGTTGATGCATTGTGCTCTTACAAGCTATCGATAGATTCAAATTTTTCTGACGATCTATTTTATTATTTCCTGGTGGTTAACTTGTTCAAATGGATGTTCTTCTTCATAAGATGGAATAGTAAGTTATAATTAGCCTGAAATATTAGGAGTCTCGTTATTTTAGTCATTCACATCATCTTTTATATCTGGGATTTCATCTGGAATGGGTGGTATGGTTACCACTTTATTCTATTTTTGTTCAAACAATACCATACATTCTTACCTTTTCTTTTTTCTTCCAATCATGTACTAATTTAATCTAAAGAGAGGCAGCTTTTACCAATATTCACAAATTTTCTTAGCTAAAGTATTATTTGTAAAAGTTTAACTAAACGTAAATCGGCCTACTATTTCAAATATACATAACTTATCAAAACTGAGTACTTGATAACAACAATCTATAATATTTTGAGTTTGATCCTAAATATATTGAATTAAATGTATTTTGAGCACTGAATCTCTTTAATATCTCTAAAGAAATAGATAAATAAGGTGAATTGTTAATTTAATGCACAGGTATTTTACTTATCCGAAGAAAGTGAAACACCAAAATAGTAAAGTATCTCAATCTGTTAGTGTCGGCATGAATTAGTAGCATACGAGTATTCCCAATGATTCCCCTCTTCTAACTTTTAGAAACTTATCTTTCATCTATTTTAGTTAACATAGCCTAAATAACTGAGCCTAGTTTAGCTTAACCCAACCTAGTACAATTAACCTTAAGTCTCGTCTCCAGACTATGTTTCCGTAAGGTGAGTAGTGGTCTGTAGAATATTAACTTAACACAAACAGATTGCACTATCTAGGAAGTCATTGATCCTTAACACTTTGTACAAGTTGACCCAATTTCAACTTTACAAGTAATAGTAGATACAAACTGCTAAGGACTAACAATACCAGAAAAATAAATATGTGCATGCCCATCAAAATTAAAGCACCAATTGGAACTAAAAGAATTGTTGCTATGGAAACAAATACAAAATTAAATGATAGTTTTTCGGACACAGCTATTTCAGAGATATATTTATCTGAAAAAAAAAATATTGAAAAGCGTGGGATCTTGGAAAAAGTTTTTTTTTTCTAGAAATACAAAGTTCTTAGAAAGAGTGGCATCACTTTTTTAGATTAAACTTCCCATAAGTATTCTTAATAACCCCTGCCTCACAGATTACGTCTGATTGCTTCTCGCTATTGATAATTTTATTTTGAAGAATTTATTTGGACGTTGTCTCCAACTTTCTGATTGGTTGGCATGCTCACATAATTAAAGATGCAGATTGTGTAGACAGGATTTACATTTCTAACAACTTAAGGACTATACGGACACGGAGCTTACGGATTCTGTAAACTGGGATTGACATGGCTTGTTTCCACTATGAAGCAGTTAATATTATGGTCATGGTATAGCTGTCAAGGTAGGCCTGTAAACTCTCTTTAAAAATGGGATGCGAGTTGTATTATAAAAAACACATAATTTAATGCAAATCATAATTTGCCAAAAAAACATTATGTTACAAAATTAACAGAAACTTTAAACACAACTACAAGACAGAACCGATCATCATCATAGTCTCTCCCATTCCACGTTGCTAAAAAAACAAATATAAATGTATTTCCCCACTAATTTACCTCTTTAAAACAAACTTTAGAGAAATCTTCTACTTATGTTGTCAACTAATCTTATCTAAGTATTTATAGAATAAATAAATCTAATAAAATTAAGCCACAGCCAAAATTAAAACATCATCACACATCAAATATTATAAATGTGGAACATGTTCTTTTCAATAAAAAAGTTGTATGGAACATAAACATAATTTCAGCCTAGGAGAAAAATAAAATAATAATAAAAATATTCTAAAAACTAAGTAAATACATTTTAAATTATTAATTTTATAATAAAATGTGAATTAAAAAATATTACTATTCTTTGAATAAAGCTATATCCAACAATTATTTTTGTTCATTTCAGAAAAGAAAAATATATTTTATTAACCTTTACATATTCATATGTTTATAATGATTTAAGCTTAACATCCTTACCAAATTATTCCAGGTTTGTATAAATGTAAATTTCAATTCCTAGCTAACTCTGAGAAAGTAATTTCCTGCATTTAATTTATTATTTATTCTAAAGATAGCGTGTTCGAGATACTTCCATTCTGGTCAATATCCCTATATGATGTTATTTTTTCACCTCTCAAAGGTAAGATAGAATGAAAGGGAAGGTGATTTAAATTCAGTATTTTCTACATTTTTATAAAATACATTTCTTTTTGCCAAATAAAAAAAAATGATTCAGTAGAAAGATTTAGTATACTTTTTTACACATCTCAACACGTCTTGAATGTTGTTCATAGTGGCATTTAACAATAAACATTTAAATAAAATAAAAAGTTAATGTCAAAATTCTGTGACGACCATCGCAAATGTATGTAAAAAGTTAAAAGAAATGACTATGTGTGGAGAATTAAACTTTTTTTTCCACTAGAGCTAATATTTTATTTATTTTAATTGGGGTACCTTTCCATTCACCTCAATTGTATGACTGGTTTAGTTATGTGATGGATGTCTATTTATATTGCGTTACTTGATAAATACCATAAGTAAACTAAAATAAATTATGTTTAGTAGAATAAATTATATTTAGTAGAATAAATTGAAAAATGACACCTGTACACGGAAATCGAGCCCACTACCTTTGACATAGCATGACATTGTTCTACCACTGAGCTATCCAGGGATCGTCCCATACTCAGGGTCATTCTTCATTCATAACTTAAGGCAGAGTCTGTAATAGACGTGTGAATATCATTGGCTACTAAGAGCTGTAACTAACACCACAGCTATTGGCGACTCGGTTGTGGCTTTATGCTGGTATTAGTAGAAATACATTGTATGTTCCAAGTGAATCAAAATGGAAGAATTATAACCATTCATCCCCCAAGCTTAGCCTTTCCTATATACTTTATTGTATAGCGTTGCTGTCTTCCACATACATTATGTTTACTTATTCAAAATAGTATTTCTTCAATTGAAATTTTAATATCCCCTTGAAAGTTTAAATTGTTTATTATTATACCAACATTTTTATACACCAAACATCATTTAAGTTCTATAAAATTATAAAATCTCACTAATGTATATTCAATTTAGAAATTAATAATCATCCAGTGCCAAATGAAACACTTGAGGCCGTATGACAAAACGAGAGTGAGTCAAAATGAAGGGTGAGTGGAGTGAGAAGTAAGTGGCGTTGATTTGGAATCCAAGCAAGTTCGTTCGTGCAGACGACCCGATAGCAAGCCGAATCAACGCTACTCACTTTTCACTCATCCTTCCCTTTTATTCATCACCGTTCTTGCACACAACCTTCAATCTATTAGTCTAACTATGTAGACATATTTTCATGAGTTTGTGTTTAAACCTTCTGTAACTGGGCAGAGTCCTTTGGAAACATAAATATGGTGGAATTATAATAGTAAGGCAAGTATAAATAGAAGAAAACACATTTTTGTATTCGTCATTGAGAAAAATCTATTTATTTGGTTATCAAAGATAATAGTGACACCTTCATTACGTTTAATCTAGGTGTATGGATACACAAATGTAGTGTGTGAGCTACCTACCTCCGTATGAGGCATCTCCAACACCTCGTCTATGACTCGTGGCGTGTCAACAGCCAATGAGCAGGTAGATACGTTGTCACTTACCTGTGGTCAGACTGATCTCCATAGCTCTCTGACGATGACCCAACACTTTGAACTGAGGCAGGGACACCTCATTGGACACACCGACAGAGTTGGGCCCCTCATTCCACTTATATCGGATGTCCCTCATAGTATAACCAACTGAGAGACAAGATAAGGTGTGCCAGAGGAACTTACAACAATGAGTGAGGGCGCTGATAATCCTGAATGCTCGCAGCAACAGTGCACACACACACACACACACACGGCACACCAAACACAAGGGAACAAACTCGGCTGGGGTCTTGGGAGCCACGTTGTCATATTGGTGTTATCGTGCGATGTATATTAGCAACATTAACTGCACCATCTCGAGGAGCCATGAGAGGAGGAAGGATAACTACGATCATTCTCCAAGAGAGAGTTGTCTCTGGTGAAAAACCACTTCCAATGTATTTGCACAAAGATACATCTCTGTAACCCAAATCATATTCAAGCACACTAGCACTCACCTAACTTTGGTGCTGCTAGTTGATATAAAGAGGGTAACTTGAGTTCTCAGGCAACGTTTCCTGTGAATCTTTCAGTTCTCACAAATTTAACTTCCTCACTTTCATTTAACAAAACGATATTATAGAGATAAATATTAATTATTATAATTTTACAATAAGGAGTAAACTTTTTTTTAAGAAAAAGGTCTTACAGTAAAAAATAATAAAAAATAATCAAGTTTCTTTTAATTAATACAAATCCTCTGTTTAAAATCGATAGAGTAGCTTCTTTTGATAGCTTTGTGACAAAAGAATTTTTTTTTTAAGTCTGAAGATTAAACATTTTCCCATCCACGTAGCACGATTATTTTAGAGGAGAAATAATCAAAATAAATTAAAACAAATTACATCACCATTTATCTTGAGGGAGGGTAAAAGTGTGCTATGTTGTAAAATCCGTGATTCTTCCGACCGCTCAGGATATGAAATACAAACAAACCTGAGCAGGTTTCTCCCAACTATTCCCTAACGATGGCAGCAAGGACCCAGCAGAGTTCTGTTGACGATCAAAACCCACTTGCCATTAAGTGATTGCGCTCAGCATGGTATTGAACCATTCCTGACCATGAAATCAGACCATAGGGTTTATATCACCAACAAAATGAAACCGAGGAAACAAAGAGGACAAAGTACATGTTTAAATCACAAAGTATTAGAAAACTGCAACCGATATGATAAGTATTTATTTATAAAAAAAATTGTATCTTGGATAGTGTTAATTTTATCCTTTTGTTTGCACACAAACATTCAGCTTCTTGACTGTTAAAACTGACAAATATGGCATCTTGATACAGCCTTCAAAGGAATAAATGAATAAACAATAATATTTGAAACTAGTTTTAGACAATAATAAAAAAATGTAAAATCGAAGCACTAATTTAATAAACTACATAATATGTCTTCCAAAACACAAATTTTACCAACTTAAATATTAGATGTAATTTGATTTTTTTTATTCTTCTCTTAAAATATGATAATTATTATATTGCCTTCACGAATATATATTTTCTTTTCAAGACGTATATTATTTACAAATTGGCTTCTAGCATGAACATGCCTTTTACAATTTGTATTTTAGGAAGTCGTATTGCCGAGTGTATAACTAGATCTTTAAACACATTCTGCGTACGGTTATGATTTATCTCAATTTTATTATTATTTTGTATCTCCCACAAATACTTTTGAAACCATACAAGCCAAGCGTGCAGCTAAAACAAAAAACTAGGATCATAATTTGAAAAATACATCTTGTGATTATATGTTTGCATTTAAAAAACCTATATTCGCAACAAACATTTTAATAATGAATTATTTATTTTAAATATTATTCAAGAGAACTCATCAATAATTACTTAGTGGCTCAGTGGTTAGTGCGGTTAATCTCAAATATGGAATAACCTATTTCTATTCCACTTCCAGGTAGTGCTGATGTAGATATTTTCTATTTATTACGGATCTGTCCAACTAACCAACTAGCAAATGTTTAAATGCAAGCATGGGCAATGTCCCAAGCATAGTTATGTTTTAAGTAGGTTGCGGGACTAGTTTGTGTATATAGACAGCTCTCATTGCATAAATCAACCATAAAAAAAAATGAGTAAAGTCTGAACAGGTAGAGAAATACCGTGAAAGAAAATACACTTTGAAATGAATGGCCATTTAAATATGATATTATTTGTGATTGATTCTATTTTTCGTTCATAGACTAATACATTAAATAAATAATATACTACCACATAATTCTGCGGATTAAATTGATATTGTTTTGGCATTTTTTTAAACCAATAATTAAAATAATATTTTGTTTTATAAAAGTAGAATTCAATATAAAATTACAATGATGGTAGTTGAAATTAAAGTTGAAATAATGATTATAATAACAATATTAATGTATTACAATGTAACCTAAAAAGAACTGAATGTGGATTAATTAGATATAAATTGATTAGATAAAAGAATATATTGACAATGGATATGATTTTACAAGAATAGGACCATCTTACATAAAACATGAAAATATAACATATTA
Organism: Timema monikensis; assembly: GCA_902151445.1. Taxonomy (NCBI): domain Eukaryota; kingdom Metazoa; phylum Arthropoda; class Insecta; order Phasmatodea; family Timematidae; genus Timema; species Timema monikensis. The sequence continues at coordinate 17,890 of CABFVZ010002040.1, read as the reverse complement.
AATAAATAAATTAATTAAAAATTAAAAAACATAATATTTTAGGTCAAGATGGATAAGTAAATATGACAAGAATCAAAAAATATAATATTTATTAAATTATTGATTGTTGAGGATTGATAATGATGATTTAAAATTTATATTTTAATACTGAATTCTGGCTTATCTGCTTTAATGCCCTTGTTCCTTTTATTTCTTTATGGCTGGTGTAGTTTCAGCCCAAGTTGCTACATGTTTCGGCGTGTCAATACGACGCCATCATCAGGCTATAGATTAAAAACAAAACAAATTATGGTACAATTCCAGTGTGAAATGTTATACGTAGAAAAGAATATGCAAAGGTTGAACGTGAATATAATAATGAAATATTGTATTTACCAATTAACGTCTTTAATATAAGTTTGTCATTATTGAAGAACTGAAACTGATCTTAGAAAGTGTGATATAACCATGTGTATGTGAACTTTCAACTTTAATTTCAACTACCATCATTGTAATTTTATATTGAATTCTACTTTTATAATATAAATACGTTTCCTTACTACACTACATCATGTTCTTCATGAATAATATTTTGTTGTTATGACTTGATAGAAAAATATCAAATAAATTAATAGTTTATACTATAGTATATTTTTATTTTATTTATATGACAATGCATCAATATTATTATTATTATTAGCACCGCGTCTTACTACCCATTCGGGTTATACGCACTTACGCTAATGTGTAATGGTAGGGTGATTGTGAGATGAAATGAAGGACCTACAGTTTAACGTGGAATCCGAACCACGGTGGAGGCCTGGCATTCCCCACATTCACAAGATGTCTTGTCAGAGGTGAAGGAAGGGTTTGGTAATCAGATAAATCTTTGCCGGGACCGAGGATTGAACCCCGGCCGCCAGCATAGAAGTCTGACACCTTACCCCTAGACCACCAGGTCACCCATAATGCATCAATAAAATTACTCAATATAAAAAAGATAATATAATTTTAAGGTTTGTCTTTGTTTGGTCCCTAAAAAAAAGTATCAAAAACACCAATAAATACATTGTTATCGCACCGGTTTGTTCTTATTTGCGCCTAAAATATATTAAATAAATAACACATAACCCGGTAGCTGTCTTTTATTTTGCACTCTAAGTAATTTGTCAATAAATACAAACAAATTATTTTATGTTTTGTATTTATTTGTGACGTATAAATGTAGCAAGTAGAAAACAGCATATTATTTAATGAGTGTTTTAATTTGCGCTCTAAATAAACTATCAGATATAAAAATTCAATGAGTTTTTTTATCGTTAAAGAATGTAACAAATAATTTCATCCAATGCAATATTGGCAACATTTTCTCGGGATTGGAACACGGAAACTTTTAGTTTTGCTATATTCAATTGACATGTCCAGGTTGTCATTTTTACCCTAATTGATACTGATCCAAGCACCAGGGCCTATCCTGTATACAGCCATTTCATGTTAAGGGATCCATAGCATAAACTTATTACTGAAGCAAACAACTAAAATATTTATATAGGGTTGGTTTGTTTTTATTCACGTTCTGAATAGTGTAGCAAATACATTTATATATATGTATAACATGCAATATATTTTTACTTTCTCTCTATCTTACAGGTAGAGAAAGTATGGTGTTCGTAAAAAAAATCGAACTCGAGATTTTGATGAATCTTGACGTTTCATGACTCCCTGAATCCGAAAAAGTGGTTTTTGAATTTCCGTTTGACTGTCTGTACCTCCAACTAGAGCCTAAACTATTTTACCAATTGAGCTAAAACTTGATATCTAGAGCTTTCATAGGGTTGCCCCAAGGGGTTTTTGGAATTAGATATCTACACCTAAAATTAAGGGTAGTTTACTGAAGGGCAAAAAGAGAAAAAGTCGATTTTCTCAATATCGGTTCTAACGATTTTGATTAAATTTCATTTACTAAACATTAATAAATATTCCAAACAAACTGGCTACTCTCAATATTTCGGCAATATGGCTTTAAGGGCTCCGGTCTGATGCGTAAATTAACATTTTAAATAATATCTCCAAAATTATTTGAGATATGAAATTACTTAGCATTACAAATATGTATAAATATTTATAATACAAATATTTTATTCGAAACATATTTTTATAAAATCAATAACTTTCAATCTATACGCAATTATATATATTTTTTAATTTTTTGGACATTAAAATTTAAGTATTGCAACCGTAAATAAAATCTAACCTGAAATGTTGATGGATGTCGATGTTTCATGACCCCTCGAACCCTAAATAATAGTCTTTGCAATGACGTCTGTCTCTGTGCCTATTAAAACTTAAAATTAAGAGTAGTTTTATAAGGGACGAAAAGAAAAAAATAGGTTTTCTCAAAATCTGCTCCAACGATTTTGATTAAAATTCATATCTAGGCGTTGATTAAGATTATAAATAAACTGGCTATTTTCATATTCCCATTAAAATTATTTTAGGGTACTTTGCAAACGTTAATTTCCGTATCTCCACAACTATTTGAGATACTAAACAGCTTATCATTACAAAATTGTAGAACCATTAGAAATAAAAAAAACTTTGATTTGACATATATTTTTATAAAAGCAACCATTTCTGAGATATTTGCAAATATATTAATACAATTTTATGATCTTTAGTTGTAAACATATACTACTTAAGTCTTAAAGCAATAATTCTCCAATGCCATAGAGTAATTAAATATAAGTAATTATCTAAAAAAGTATGTTATTTTTCCTTAAACCTCTTAGGAGAAATGTTTGTACAGCAATGATCTATCCCCATTTTAGACTCAATAGTAAATATTTACATTTTTTATTGATCAAAATGTATACATGAATAATTAAATATCAATGCGATGACTTGAAGATGTGCAACACCTAATAAAATGTTAGAAATTTTAATACGAAGTGTTGACCTTTGTGGACCCAATATTAATCTTTTCATCGGTCCAAACATACAAATGAGGACATTAATTCTTTAAAAATAAAAATATAAGATTTAAAACATAAATATTGATAAATCTTGACGTTTCATGAATCTCTAGTAATACAATTTTCATAAATTGGGACATGTAAAGCAGATCCCAGTTTCGTAGCTGTCGGCAAATGGTTCAAATACCATTTTATTAAGGTCTTTAAAACATTAAACTGTTTGAAATGCTCTTAGGTGGACAAAGATGCGCCTCTTTTCTCATTGATTCTATATCATTGTATATTATTTTATTCGTGTTCTTATGTGGAGTGGTGATGATACAATGTACATTATTCCATTCAGAAATCTTACGAGTTTATAGAAAGAGAGACAAAGTCTGTGCGGTGCGCCGTAACATTTATTTCAATATAAATTCCAAATAATATATAAATAAACATACCTATTTAAAGCATTGGTTTGTTTTGGACACTAAAGAGTACATAAAATAAAATATAGAACACATTAGTTTTTTTTAATTTAGACTCCAAAGAATACACCAAATCGGTAGACATGTATGAAGTTGTATGGTTGTATCAACACCTTGGCTATAGCGTCTTATGATGAGTGATATTTACAAACTCATCAAACATTCTCTAAGGAATAAACAAATCGCTATATTGACACCTGGGACCGTATTTTCACTCTCCTTCCTTTCATAGGAGATAAAAAATTAAAGTTTGAGAGGAAAAAGTAGAATATGATGAGTTTCATGAGGGATCTGGCGGGGGTTACCCCTAGTGAATAACCTAAGACAGAGAACTTTTCCATTTGGTTTCAATTCAATGGAACAATCGCTTGCAATATGTTGACTATCAAATGAAAAACCAATGCAATTAAAGTTAAGTTAATTAATATTTCCCATCTTCTATCACTATTTCACTGGCCAGTTATCACTGCAGTGGTTTCCAAAGTGGGATACGCGTACCACAGGGGGTAGGCCAAGTGAGATAAAAAATATAAGAACACTAATTTACGATTAACAAAATATTAACTTGTATTTTTAAATTTCATTATCATTAATAAACAATAAATTGATAGCGTTGAAACTATCGAATAGTCTTAGAAGGGGTAGAGAGCAAATCTTTGAAGCTAACTGTGGAGGTACGCACTGCTTAAGATTGTGTTAGTGACTGAGCCCTGATACGAGGTTTAGATCACACCAATGAAAATCGGTCTTCTGCGCAGCGGCAAGAGTGGCAAGCTTGTTATAGGCGGTCAATCACTCCGTCCTTCAGTGGTACGGTAGTGAGTGTCTCAATTTGTCGGCAATTTTGGGCCCTATTAATTCTAAAATGGACAATTGGTTAAAAAAATTTCCTGCAAAGAAACCGCGAGTCGAAGATGATTGTGATCGTGCTTCTACTTTATGTGAACAACAAGAAAATAATGGAAATTATACTTCTAGTCATACAAGATCCTTGTCAATCAGGTAAAGAGATGAAAACTTTGACGATCTGAAACCTAAGAAAAAGTTGCCCAGTAAAGTTCAAAATTATCAAGAAGCCTACTTGAGCTTACATCCAATATGGTCAACAATGAACCTCGTACTACATGTGTATTGTGTTTGGAGATTCTATCTAATGGTAGTGTGAAGACATCATTGCTGGTAAGACACTTAAAAACTAAACATCCTGAACATAAATACAAACCTCTGTAATTCTTACTTTCTCGCTATACTACAGGTAGAGAAACTATTGTGATCGTCAAAAATATTGAACTCAAGATTATGATGAATCTTGACGTTTCATGACCCCCCCAAATCAAAAAGATTGGTTTTTGACTTTATGTCTGTCTGTACCTCCAACTAGAGCCTAAACTATTTTACCGACCGGGCTAAAACTTGGTATCTAGGGTTTTCATGGGGTTTCCCCGTGGGGTTTTTGTAATTGGATATCTTACATTAAAATTAAGGGTAGTTTACATAAGGGCAAAAAGAGAAAAAGTTGATTTTCTCAAAATCGGCTCAAACGATTTTGATTAAATTTCATTTCTAAACATTTATAAATATTACAAACAAAATGGATGCTCTCAATATTTTGGCAAAATGAATTTAAGGTCTTCGGTTTGATGTACACATTTTTTTATAATATCTCCTAAGCTATTTGAGAAATGAAATTACTTAGCGTTTCAAATATGTAGGTCTCTTTATAATACAAATATTTTATAAAAGTAATATTTTTATGAAACCAATAACATTCAAGCTATATGTAAATATATATGTAAATAAATAAATATATATATATATATATATACGTAAATATATGTATATAAATATATATATATAACTTTTAACTTTTTGAACACAAAAGGTAAAAGTATTGCGACCCGCGCAAAAGAAAATCTAACCTGAAATATTAATGGATGTCGACGTCTCAAGACTCCCCAAACCCTAAAAAGTGGTCTTTGCAATAACGTCTGTTAAACTTAAATATAAGAGTAGTTTAAGAAAGGGTGAAAGGAGAAAAAATCGACTTTCTCAAAATCGACTCCTAAGATTTTGATTAAAGTTCGTATCTAGGTGTTGATTAAGATTATAAATAAACTGGCTATTTTCGTTTTACTATGAAAATGAATTTTAGGGTACTTTACAGAAGCAGAAACTTCCGTGTCTCCACAACTATTTGAGATACTAAATAACTTATCATTGCAAAATTGTAGTACTATTAAAAATAAAAGACTTTTATATTAAATATATATTTATAAATCCAACAGTTTCTGAGATATTGGCAAATATATTAATACAATTTTGTGAGCTTTAGTTGTAAAGAGATACTACTTACGTTTTAACACACTAATTCTCCAATGCCATAGAGTAAGAAAATATAAGCAAGTCTCTAAAAGTATGTTATTTTTCCTTAAGCCTCTTAGGAGAAATGTTTGTACAGCAATGATCTATATACATTTTAGACTCAATAGTCAATATTTACATTTTGTATGGGTCAAAATTTATAAATGAAGAATTTAATAGCAATGCGATGGCATGCAGATTTGCAACACCTAATAAAATGTCGAAAATTTTAACCGTAAGTTGAAATTTTAATACGAAGTGTTGACCCTTGTGGACCCAACATTGATCTTTTTCATCGGCCCCAACATACAATGGGGACATTAATTCTTTAAAAATAAAATTATAAAGTTTAAAACTGCGACTCAAAAAATGTTTTACATAGGTATAGTGGAATATATGCTTGGGTTTGCTAGTGTATATCATTTAGTTTCACATATATTACGAGTATTGAGTAAATATCTCCATTTTCAAATAATATAGCGAGAAAGTCTGTGCGGAGTTCTGTATAATTTATTTGAAAGATGTTTAATGACGTGCAATAGGCCTACTCAATTCAGCAATTTAAAAAAAATCGTGAAACTAACAAATGCTGACAAACTAAAATGTATTCCCTTGTCAGCAAACACTATTGTAAGTAGTATAGAAATCATCACTGAAAATATTTAAAGAAACCACTACTAAAACAAATTAATTAATGTGGGAAATTTTCTATTCAGCTGGATGAAAGCACAGATGTTGCCAACATGGCTCAGCTAATGGTATTTACTAGATATCGTTTTAATAATGAATTGAACGAAGAACTATATTTTGTCAGCCATTAAAAGAAAGATGTACACGGGAAGACATATTCTCAACAGTAAATAATTTATTTGCTACAAACAATATTTTATGGGAAAACTATTTAAGTGTAACTAGTGATTGAGCAGCTGGTTTAACTTGAGGGAAAAAAAAGGAATTCAATGGAATTGTGAATGAAATAACACCACACATTATATTTGTTCACTGTATTATCTGTAGGCAAGCTATTGGAGCAAAGGAATTGGAGCTAGAAATACACAGAGTGCTCCAGGATGTTATCATCCTAGTTAATTTAAATAGTACGACCATGTAATGAGATGGGCAATAGTCACGAAAATCTTATGTGCCACACAGAGGTTCATTGGTTATTTCGTGGGAAAGATAAATGTTTGGAATCTGCCAACTTTTTCAGGGATGATAAGTGGCTGTTAATAATTTTCTACCTATCTGATATTTTTGAAAAAGTAAATATGCTCAAGGAAAGGATAACTTTTTAAAAATTTGCGAGAAGGTAACCTCATTTTGAAAGAAAATTGTGGTGTGAAGGGAGAATTTTAAAAAGGGATGTTTGGAAATGTTTCCATCCTTGTGTGATTTTGTTGCCGATAATGATGTAAATGTGGAGCAAACAAACAAACAACAACAAACAAACTTTAAAAAAATTTATAGACAGCATTTTGTAGCCTATGTTTGGTTCTTCCTAGCGAAGAATGTCAATGTATTTTGAATCCACTTGCGGAAAATTTACAAATGGAATACCTTCTGATCATTTCTCAAGAACAGTTAACAGACATAAGAGAAAATACAATATTACAATATGAATTCCAACAAAAATCTCTTAATCTCTTTATAATTGGTGAATGGAACTGAAAACCAAGCATCCCGACTTAGTAAGCACAGCATCCGATGCACTCCTGCCAGACCTTCGTATTGCAGTATCAGAGAGCGTCAAACCAGTTTTCAGATATTATTAACCAAGCGGTCATTCCTGGAAGTCCAACTTACCTGTGAGTTGGTGCAAATCTAGCATATTGTCACCCCTATCAATATATTTTGGGTATTTTAGTCAAAGTGTTGGATATCATAGAGAAAAAAAAGGGATAATATTGGCAGCCTCGTTTCTACAGGCGTTAGCACCACTGCTGTTGCGCTGCTAAAATCCCTAGTGGCAATGGGCCCTGAACGTGTGGGAGCCCATTAAATTTAAATATTATCAATAAGTAGAAAAAATTATATTATTATGTATTCAGCTTTAATATATTTATAGCATGAGTTTATCAATTTTTATATCAGAACAAAGTTAAATTGTAATATTTATATTTTGAGACATTACTAATAATAATTATTTATCTGTTAGATAAAAGAGTTTGTAATATTAGATTATTTGTTTGTATAGCAAGCCCAGTCTACATGTCTTATAAGTGGATAGTAGGAGATGGGGCAATGTATTTTTTAATTCAACAGTTCTGAGACAGGGGTGGGCACGGCGAAGAGTTGACTATCGCTCAAATTTAACGTCTTTAATCATTACCAATCACCAAACAGTAAACAAATTGATAACGACTCGAACATGGTCATTAATGGACCAATACCATCACGTGAATAAAAGTATGACTCTACACATTGAACGTTTCAAATTAACAATGTTTTGGGTGATCCAACTGTCTTGTGGATATTTACACAAATAGTAGTTATCTTAAACAAACAGGATGAATAGGGCTATTTAATGCCAGGATCACTTAAGGTTAACTCGACGTAACTTAACATAAAGGTTCTCTTTGTATTTTTAAATGGAAGCGATCACGAAGCAGTTAACTTAACGTTCACTTGCAGTTCATTTAACTTAATAGATGCCCTGGCAGTTCTTTCAATTTAAGTGAACGTTGCATGAGGGTTATCACGTGATCTATCCAGCCAATCATTATACGAGTGATGCCTGCAGGGCTATTTAGTAATGCATTTGTTTGTTTTATGATTAAGGTCTACTATTTAGCTTCAGTTCTAGTGATCGGACATTGAAACAAAATAATTAAATTAAATTAGGAAAGCAAAATTCATCAAAAAATGTAATGATAATTATTTACTATATCGACATAAAACAGTAAATATTCTTAGATCATCACTTTACGAATAGTACAAATCACAGATCAAAATACATACTCTTATAATGCAGATGTTTGGCTCGAGTTGCTATGTTAAGTTACGTGAATCGTGATGACACATCTGTTTTGTTAAGTTAAGTGTACGTTACGCTAAGTTAAAGTTAAGTTGAGCGTGATCCCGGCATAACGTTTGTCACCAGCAATTACGTGAAGAGATTATGGGAGATTATAGGATGTAACAATAACTTCAATTGGACCATTTGGACATGAATGATGGTCTAGAGAGTCTGGTATGCTATTACTTGTCCAGACGTGCTGAAAATATTTATTAGGTTAAGCTCTGTACACTTACGACTGTACACATACAACATGAGAGTAAGAGGGATAGGATAATTGATTATAGAGCAATTTGTGAGCCAAGATCAATAACCATTTAGTTGGGTGGTGAGGGGGGGAGGGGTTGAGACGATAGACTTGTATAATTCATCACTATGGATATTAGATTAGGATAGACCCTTGTAGATGCTTGGGTAACTAAAACAAAAACAAAATATATTATATTCCTGGGCAATTTTCAAAACTACTTTAAAGTTGACTAGCACAATGGTTTCCAAACTTGGGGTTATGGCTTGTCTTAGTTGGCGTCAGAATCCTTGTGAGGTTATGGCTTGATATATTTTACTTATTTTTTAAAAAGCAAGGTGAAAAGATCAAATAGGTAAAGGATTAAAGTAATAAAAACTTTTAGTTTAATTATTTGAGTACTTTTGGGTATTTAACTTCAAACGTTGCTTGTTGACTTAGTTTGCTGAAACAATCTAGGAACTCGAAAGTTCCTTGTCGCACTTACATAAGTAGGCCACCTATCCCAACCATGAGCTAGTTCTATCCAGTCCCCCTCATTACACCCTATCCCTATCTTGAGCTAGTTCTATCCAGTCCCCCTCATTACACCCTATTCCTATCTTGAGCTAGTTCTATCCACTCCACCTTATTACACCCTATTCCTATTTGAGCTAGTTCTATCCAGTCCCCCTCATTACACCCTATCCCTATCTTGAGCTAGTTCTATCCAGTCCCCTTCATTACACCCTATCTCTATCTTGAGCTAGTCTATCCAGTCCACCTCATTACACCCTATCTCTATCTTGAGCTAGTTCTATCCAGTACACCTCATTACACCATATCTCTTTCAAGTTCATTATAATGCTATCCTCCCATTGGGTTTGCTATTCAATACCTTGAACAAGGTTCTGTATTCTCCAATTTGCACTACATGTCCTGCCCACAGTAATTTACAGGACTTGACTATCCTAACAATATCTTGAACAGTACAGGGTATGTGATTCATCATTATATAACCTCCTACACTATCCAGTAGACTCTTCCCATTTTGGAGCAAATATCTTCCTAAGCACCTTGTTTTCGAACCCTCTAATTTAATTTTTGTCGTGTAAAGTAAGAAACCACGTTTCACACCCAGAGAGAACAACTGGTAAAACTATTGCTTTGTTTATTTTAAGCTTTAAATTCCTTGAAAGCGTGCGAGTTGTCAACAACTTACTGACCAAGTAATATCATGCATTTTCCGATTGTATTAGTGTATTAGTTTCCTAATTTCCAATCTAATATCGTTGTTACTAGTTAAAATTGTTCCCACATTCCCACTGAGATCGTTAATTTTCTTTGAGACATCTTAATTTCATTCATATAATCACTATATAATCCATTTAAAATATCAAATTTAAGCATGCGGGACTTAACTTCAGATTAATTTGGCTTATCTGTGATGAGCTCAGTATTCAAATTACGTCTGGGAGTACTTGGGGTGATATTTCCTAAATGGTTTCCCCATAGATAAAGATGCATTTACCCTTAACTATAGGGTGGAAGTGTAGTTAAATTCTGATATCCTGGATGGGAAGTAAGATTCTGTGAAAATTATAATATAAAAACTATGATAATACTGTTTGTATGCTATCCATAGCTCACTATGGTCTCAAAAACAAAAATTTGGTTCAAACCCAAGATTAGTTTGCAAACCACTTGTTTGTCCACTTGTCAGAATCTTTATATTGCGAGAATAGGGCCAAGAAGCAAAATAAAATGGTCACAATGAGCTTAATCACATGAATACCATATATAAATATTTTCTAAAGGTATTGAATGTACTATAAGAGATTTCATGGAATAGGCTCATCTCAGGACCAAATTTGAGTTGAGAGTCCATCTGTCTACCTTCCATATATCCTGCCTATGTCACTGATCATTATCATCATTAATAATAAATATAATAACTTGTATAATTTTAATACTGCTATACCACTAGCTAAGATTAATAGAATTTACATTACGGTATTGATGTTTATCCAAACAAACAATGTAAATATCAGATTGCAGTCAATTGAACATCTTTCAGGTTGTTCAAACAATTCTGAGTTTACTATGGATGGACTATAGTTGATTTCCTAGTGACCTGGTTGGTCTATAACTGTAAAACATCTAGGCATTGCTAAAATAAAAACAACAATTTTCTTTTGTTTCATATGATAGAAAAGGAGCCAATATTTTGTCAGTTTTAAATATCACAGCTCAATATTTGCGATTTAATGTGTAAAAATACAATCTTTCTTTTGTGAAGTCATCCGAGTCTCGTCTACAATCAATCACACTCGCTTCCCAGATACGTACCTGTACTACTGTTTGTCTGCAATAGCACATCCTCTTGGCGGGAAAAAATCCATCTCTTACGGATATAATATAGCAATGATTCAATAAATTAGAAACCAATATTGGTGAACTCAAATATGTCACATTGTTTAAAGTCAAGTGTTTCATTGTAGGCAGACTCTCTTGAAGCATGAAACATTATCCGCTAAATGGGGGTGACCGATGGTAGACGAGCTATTAAGAAGGTGCTGCTGCTGTTAAAAGAGTAAGGTTTCCGGTTAGGTTCAATTCTGCTGAGCGCATGGAGGGGTGGGGGGGTGTTTGGTGCCCTTGTACACTGCGCCACTGTACCTGTAGATAAGTTAATTTCGGTCGCCCTTTGCCTGTGCCCGAGGACTCGGAACTGAGGAAGTTGGACCTCGCTGGAGATACCTACTGACTTTGTCCCCTCGTTCCATTTGTATCGAATATCGTGCATTGTGTATCCAACTGTGAGTAGAGAAAGAAAAAAAATTACGGGGACTATGAAAGTTTAATATAAGGGTTCAGGTAACATCAAAATAATAGCTAATGAAAAAACAAAAACAAAAAAACTATACATCTTTGTGAACATTTCTAAAAATAAATTAATAAAATATTGGTTCAAGGCCATTGTAAAAATTAAAACGTTTTGAAAAGCTGACCTATAGTTTAATTTCTACAATATATCTACTTAAAAATAAAACGAATCAAGGTTGAAATGAGAGATTCGAGTAAAATAAAATGTTTAGATAATTTTCATCCAGACAACTATTATTTCATTCCACATTAAGAAATTTGTGAAACGCGTGACAGCTCGAGTATATGCTTTTAAAAAATATGGTTGGATCATGGTAATCTTGAACTTTCCTGGCAGTATTTCTAAAAAGCATTCACATGTCCGTGTGTCACGACAATATGTTTTGTCACTTTCCCAAGTGAAGTCAAAGAGACATAACATACTCACCTTGTGGATAACAAGGAATTAATTGAATCTCAGTAATGTTTTTACGATTATAAAAGTCCAAGATACCGAGACCAGATAATGCTACAAACTGGGTGTCATGCTACTAAATGGGTCATTATAGAATCATTTCGCTATAGCAACAAAATTGAGGTGTTAGTAAATAATTAGCAACAAAATATTCTATTAAAAAAAGAATATGTTTTAATTTCCTTCAGCTGTGTTGAATTTTGATATATAAATATATCGTGCAATCCATATTGTGTAGTCAAATATGTTAAAAAATATACCAATATTCACACACACGGCGGAAGGAAACAGACAACTGTTTTGTGTTAAATAAAAGATAGTCGACTTTATTTTACTAAACATAATCTTTTTTGGTATATGTTCATTATTGCCTCGACTATATTTTAATTTAACCACAAATAGGTTCAACTTAGTAGAAATATTTACAAGGATAAATAATTAAGGTATTTAATTCAACTATTTATAGCTAATATTTGCAAAAAAAAAAAAAAAGTTTGCTTAGTAACTCACTCATAAAACAGTGCATACAAAGCAGGACGAAAAAGCACATGCTGTTAGCAAAAGCCAATGGTTGGGAGGTTGAATCGAACATAAAATCATGCAGAACCAAGGGAAAAAATGCTGAGTGGCGCCACTAGCAGCCTGAAAATACGATGTATTTCTCACCTAATGGTCTGATCTAAGGAGGAGTTTTCATTAGAATATATTTGAGTAGTTTTGTTGGATGATTCCATCATCTAAGAGTGAGCTGCGAGAAGCTGTTCGAGGGGCGCCACTTAGTTAACATAATTAGATGCACAATGCAGGCTCTGCACTGCCGTCTGTCAGTCAGTACTGTTTATCCTTGGCAAGTTTCGGCTTGTTTTTACGGATTTTATACAAAGAGAAGTTTTGCTTGTGCGAAGTGCGCCACAAATATTTGGTGCAGCAGTTTGACAACAGAAACATCTTTTTGAACTTTGATAATAAATATATTTATGTGTGTATTTTTTACAGAACTTGTCTTCCTTCCCCGGGCACGACGCTCAGTGCTGTTTTTGAGAAGGAGACCGAAATTAATCAATCAAAATAATAAAACACAATATTGGTAGGAAAATGTACAGTGTACAAAGGGAAGATAATATACTCTACAATATGTACAGTACCAAAAGCTAAAACAAACACAATTATTACAAAATGGCCCTCTATTTAAAGACCATAAACTTTGTTTCAAAATTTTATTTATAAAATGCATTTTAACCTAGAAATATAAAACAATTGATATATATGAATATTGAAGGAATTATAATTACATATTTATACACCAGAAGGAATGGTTAATTTTTCCAATTTATGACTTGGACTATTAAAAAATGTTTACCATATATATTTGATAAGGAAGTCAGTTTCAAAGAGTCTTATGTTGTAGTGAAGTAAAAATATTATCAAATATTCAAATGCTATTTATGTGTCATTTCAAACTTTAACCTTATCAACAGTAATATAATAAATTATACCATTTATACAGTGCTATAAGTAGGCTTATTCAAATAAAATCATACATTTGTAATTGACCACACACATACTAGGTAGGAATCAAAAATACATATTTAATCTTTATTAAATAATAATTATGAAAGTATTTTATGGCATAATTGTACCATGAAAACAAGACTACCTTATAATATTGGTTAATATTTTATAAATACTACTATATGGTGGATAGTCAAAACTTAACATTATGATGTAGATTGAATGGTTTGGATGATTAATAAATTATAATCCATTCCAATAATTTATAAATATTTCTGATAAGTCAATAGCCGAATTTAGAAACACCCCACGATATATTACACTAACTTTATTATAGCTTATGTAAATGGACTATGGATGTAAATTAGGTTCACAATGATTCATGAAAAATTAAATATATTAGTAATTTTATTTCTATAATTATTATTATTATTATTAGCACCGCGTCTTACTACCCATTCGGGTTATACGCACTTACGCTAATGTGTAATGATAGGGTGATTGTGAGATGAAATGGAGGACCTACAGTTTAACGTGGAATCCGAACCACGGGGGAGGCCTGGCATTCCCCACATTCACAAGATGTCTTGTCAGAGGTGAGGGAAGGGTTTGGTAATCAGATAAATCTGTGCCGGGACCGAGGATTGAACCCCGGCCGCCAGCACAGTAGTCTGACACCTTACCCCTAGACCACCAGGTCACCTTTATTTCTATAAGATTATGATTAGTTAAAATACATGATAACAAAATAGAGCAAATAAATGCACATATTTAAATTTTGGCACATATTCTCATTTGGTATTTAATTCAGCATTTTATTTTTATTATTTCATAGATTAAAATACTCAAAACAAGTGTTTGGAAACCTTTAACAGTGCTTTTAATAGCCTTTGAGAGAATATGAAACTTAATTGGAGAATATACAACATATACAAAACTTCACTATCTAGCTTATAACTGTCGGAATAGATACCATCTTTCAGAAAATGGATATGTAGAGCACATGCTTGGACGTATAAATTCACTGCCAAAACAGATTCTTCAATCAAAGGATTTTTCCCAGCGTGCTGTTAAAAATAATGTACAACCATTGTCCATTTTTTACAAGCACAAAAGCGTCAAAAAATGTTCAGAATAGCTATAAAGTGTATACTTACAGCTCTCTATCTCAATATGGCATAACTGGCGATCCATGGGGAAGTACTGAAGATTCATTGGGCAGGAGGCAGTGATGGTTAACCTGACAACACAAAACAGCTACATGTCACTACAGGTTCAACATGTAGGAAACAAATAAAACAAATGGTACGACACAATCATACACAATTTATCTTATAGTAAAGTTTAGCTTGGAACAAACTGTTCAAAAACAGCTTTTTACTGATGAGTGATTTACTGAATTTCCAATTTTTTGAAATTAGGCAAAATATTTTGTTTAAAATGTATGTCTGGGGAGTGTTTGACATAACAAATAAAACTGTATGCTTTTCGGTAAACAATTAATTTAAGGTTAGTGTACCAGATACCTTTTTTTATTTAAAATATTTTTTAAATGGTTCTAAGGACTTGGTTCAAAATGGGTATCTAGTAAGTTTTTTAAAATATACATAATTGTATTTATTTGTTTTTATTAAAAAAATTATTTCATAATAACTTATTGACGATTTATCTTTGAAAGATTTTCAATTTTTTGAAAATAGCTCAAACTATTTCTCAAAATTGGTATCTGAGATCTATTTTACACGAAGAACAATAATATATACTCATTTTTCCAAAATAAATTAATTTAAAGACTCTTTGCTATAGCTAGCTTTAGACAGTTTAACATTTTTCAAAAATGGCTTTGAAGATTTATCTCAAAATGGATATATATCAATACTTATTTGACCTTTTTTTTTACATCAACTATGCCGGTAGAAATAACAAGTCTTCAGTCAAGTACATAGGCCTATGCATGTTTATTGCACCAATTGCGTATAACCCGAATGGGTAGTAAGACGCGGTGCTAATAATAATATTGCACCAAATGTTATCGAAGGCTATAATTACATCTTTGCAATGTACTTTGCATGTTTGTTCCGGGTTTTACTAATTATTATATTAGTTATTTAATGGGCACCTACTAATTTTGCGGCTGATTAATATTACCTCCTAACAATTTATTTACATCCTGCTTCAAACGATATTTAAAGAAAGTTCTATGATCATGAAAATACGAGCGTTGTTTGGATTCCTAAGATTTTAACGGGGTGGTAATCAAATATTTACTCGGAAACATTAATTTTTCAAAGTCTGTCTCGCTTTTGAACCCCCCTCCTCCCCTCTCTCTCTCAATCCAGGGCAGACTATATATATGTGACTTGATACAAAACACACAGGGTAATTTATGTACAAAAGTAGATTTGTTCATAAAGAGTTCGAATGCTTTTAATTAAATTTAAGATACACTTATTTTTAGAAGTTTTAGTAGAAAATAACAGTTAATAAGCCATGAGAAAATTATATACTGGTAGTATTCAAAATATATTTTTCTTAAGACTGGATTGATAATGATTGAATCTGGTCTGAGTTTTATCAGGTCTGGAGAAACCATATTTTCAAAAATATGTTTGGGAAGAAATCTTTATATTTTACTAATTATTAACACACTGACTGTTTGTCAGGTTCGTCAAATACATTTTTACAGTGACGGGGAGATCAGGATTAGATTTATGGCCGGATGTAATGAGGGTTATAGTGTAAAAACTATTATCCACTTCTCCTGTGCGGGTACATTTCCCTTGAATTCTACCTTCATATTAACTGCCCCATCGATTTGATTAACGTTCAAATATGCCAAATGGGTGATAAGGTTGAAATTATATGTTAAAATGTGTAAACTTTTTGTAGATCTTTTATTTTATACCTGCTTTTAATATTATCACTGAACACACAAATTAATATTAATAGCTAATTTATTTAACTATCCAATAACCTATGGTTTTGTAGCATTTTTTATGCTACATTAGTACTTGAGTCAATTAATAATAATTTAATATCCTAATACATTTGTACAAAATATATATTTCCTAAATAAAAGTTTAATACGACGAACTATTTGGCATAGTAAAGTTGTTATGTTTGGAACATTCTTGGATTAAATTTAGTAAATACTTTGTATTTTGGAACAATTAAGCTATTTCCCAACAGTAAAATATATTCATATTGATTCCAATGTTAGATTATTTCCTATCATATTTCAAATAAGACAGTGATTTTAATATAAACAATACAATTATTCTAAGTAATTCTTATTTACATAAAGGAGCATTTATCTACCTTGTGTATCATATTAATTTATCGAAAAATGTTCTACTATTTATCTTTGTTCTTCTAGCTGTTCCCATTCTGGATTTCACAAATGTATATATGTTTATACCAAATTTACCATAAAAGTAAATTTTTTAAATATATCATGAAATATGCTTTTTCTTAGCAATGTTCCTAGTTAGTTCAGAAACATGCCCTCACACCCATCCCTTTGTTTTTATTAGCAATATTCCTAGTTAGTTTACACAAATGCCCTCACACCCATCCCTTTGTTTTTATTAGCAATGTTCTTAGTTAGTTCAGAAACATGCCCTATCACCCATCCCTTTGTTTTTCTTAGCAATGTTCCTAGTTAGTTCAGAAACATGCCCTCACACCCATCCCTTTGTTTTTATTAGCAATGTTCCTAGTTAGTTCAGAAACATGCCCTCACACCCATCCCTTTGTTTTTATTAGCAATGTTCCTAGTTAGTTCACAAACATGCCCTCACACCCATCTCTCTGTTTTTATTAGCAATGTTCCTAGTTAGTTCAGAAACATGCCCTATAACCCATCCCTTTGTTTTTATTAGTAATGTTCCTAGTTAGTTCACAAACATGCCCTCACAACCATCCCTTTGTTTTTCTTAGCAATGTTCCTAGTTAGTTCAGAAACATGCCTTCACACCCATCTCTCTGTTTTTATTAGCAATGTTCCTAGTTAGTTCA
>CABFVZ010002039.1:101211-145211 GCA_902151445.1 Timema monikensis | reverse complement strand
ATAAATGTTATATAAAAGGCCTATGTTCACAGCACTAACGTTCATGTTCATGCACATATGAGCACAAACGAAATAAAAACGAGTGGTGGAAACAGAATTTTGTTACATTGCTATTTAAAAATGTAGTGGGCCACCTTGAACTCGATTTTTCTACATGTTATGGTATAGGGAAGACTCAAGCTAGCCCGCCACATTAATTCTTCTCTAGATTTTCCAATTTTATCTGAAAGTTTATTTTCAAGGTGGTGAAAATTAAGCTCATGTATGATTTTCTCGAATATTTTGGAGAGAGTGTTTAAGAGAGAAATTGGTCTATAATTACAAGAATTTGTTTTTATAAATAGGTATGTCAACAGATCATTTACATATAAGAGGAAAAGTTTAATTTGACAGTCTAATGTTAAAGATAAGCTAACAAAGGACTGAAAATTCTGGTACAGCCTTAAAAAGTAAAACTTGTAGTTCCATCTGTCCCGACACAATAAGAATTATAAGAACTCAATATTTTTTATAGCATTAACAACATCCAAGGGTGTAGTGTGGCAAGGATACAAGGGTGTGCTAATTTCAATAAAGGGGCAGGGTAAGACAGGAAAGGCTGAATTATAAACGGAATGAAAGTAGGTCCCAAACTCATTAGTAATTACTAAAGGATCCGCTATATTATTGCCATTAATTTCTAGGTTAGATGCTGAAACTTCATTCACACTCATATTTTTAACACATTTCCAAAATTCTTTGGGTTTGCATTTAATACTATTTTCTATTGAGTTCATCCAATTGGCTCTGTCTATAATCAAAGTAGTTTTAACTAATTTACGAAAGTGAGAAAAATATATGAATAGAATACACTATTATTATTTGTTTAAACTTTTTGAAAAAATATTTTTTTTTTCCCTAATATATTATTTAAGAGTATAAGAATACCAATTCGGATATTTGGATGAAATAAGAATAGTAATTTGAGGAATATGCGTTTTGATTTACCTTTAGACTAAATTGGTAAAATTATCTATACCCAAATTAACATCCGTAGTAGAATTAACAATCAGCATTATCCAGGTCATTGTAAATATTAAGGTAATCATCACGTGCATAATCAATATATGTGGTGGGGGTGTCATTAATTTTAGTAGCAATAGTTACATCAAGTGAAATAAATAAGGGTGGATGAGCTAAATCAATATTCACTATTGAGTGAAAGCTATGAATTACTAAGCAGTGGTGAAAATGAGCAAAAATAAGGTCAAGGAGGTTAGTTCATTATCAGATTCATTAAGTTGTTCTAATCCTGTTATGTTAGTCGAAGCAAGAAGTTGAGTGGCTTTTAATTTAATGTAGAATTTCGAAATGCTTTGAGCATAATGATATTTCCAATCGATTTTGGGGCAGCTAAAATCCCCTAATAGTATTATTTGATAGGGGTAGTTAGCCAAAGCACCCTCAAGAAATTTACAGTAATTATTAAATGCTTCAACTGTTATTTGGGGATCAAGATATATGCTCCCAGTTAACAGTTTTTGACGATCAAATGTTGGGATTTCAATCTAGACACATTCTATATTATTCTCTACGTCAATTATCCTGGCCACACCAGAAATAGAATCAATTACAGAAATGAGAACACCGCCACCCTTTGATAAAGTAGCTTCATCATATAACCTATCGGGTCTATAAACATTATAGTTAGGGGGAAAGTAATTTTCATTAAAAAAATTCACTAGAGAGCCCTGTTTCAACCAAACAAATAATAGAGAATTCATTCAAACAAACATTTGTAAATGATTCCCTTGCTTTGGTTAGTAATAATAATAGCTATAATAATAATAAGAAGAAGAAGAAGAAGAAGAAGAAGAATAGGAATAATAATAACATAATAATGGCATGTATGGACTACATCGATCTGCGTCTCAGTTTGTGGAAAGATTAGCCAGTAGCAATGTATTGTTGACCAGGGAACGGTGGAGCGCTCGAACGTGGACTACTAATCCCATTTCATTTTACATGGAGGCTCTTGCCCTTCCCCAATGAGATGAGGGGCTGATGATTATGAATATGACGGGGTGAAGCCAATGAAGATCTTTATATAAATTAAAAGACTAATCAGCCAAACACTGATGACCATGGTATTCCCGTATCGAAAAAAATGTATCCAGTATCAGCTAGAAATTGAATCGGAAACTTCAATGTTAGTAACCATGGGTTATGCTCGCTATACCATGAATCCTGATACGATATTTTATGAGGCTTTATCCTTACTAAAGATAGTTTCGATCTCCCAAGCTTCGCTAATCGTGTCTAATTAATTGTACAAACATATCCCCATATGGTATTCATATTTCAAATTTAATAATGAATAATTAATATTATGATGTAAATCTGGAGCATATTATTATTTTTAAGTTATTTTGCTAATATTATAATGTAGAAACGATAAGATTACTCATTTCATGTTCATGTTCACTAAGTTTCCTTCCTTTATCTCATTTGATGTTCTCAAGAGAGGGTAGTCTTAATTTGCAGATATATGACGGTTACACATGATCCAAATTCATCAGAACACCTTTTAGGGTTTCGTGGTAGACCAATGTGTCGACGCAAAGGCTGAAAATCATTCCCATAAGTTATTCTACGTCACACTTTTACCGACCCTCTGCACAACTCATAGGAACCCCTGCATACGTCATAAGTCTTCCGATTGATATCCACAAAGTGTGCCTCAAACTGGGCTTCTTCCCCCTCGTCCTGGTAAAGGGTTGTTGTTATTATTAACCATAAGCCAGGGAAGCCAAAAACCGCTCCTAGCCAATGATAACCAATTAGCTTACTGAATGCATTCAGAAAACATTTCGACAAGGTTGTGACCAATTGAGTCTATATGTTTTCCAGCACACAAAATATCTTATATATCAAAATATCAGGCACGATTTATACCCAGCTGAAGCACAGTCGAGGCCATACATATACTATATACTAACATTATAAACCACATTAAAGATTATAGGTCAACCGACTACATTTATTTGACGTCAAGAATGCTTTTAGCCGAGTCTAGAATAGAGTCTTAACCATAACCTCCACAGCTTAAATTTCCTCCCTCCACTAATCTGGCTGATTTATTCTTACCTCCCTGAGAGGACAGCCCAAACTAGTGTAGGGTTTTCTTTGTTTCTATCTTTACCTCTCTAAACTGCTGTCCCCCAGGAAAGTTGTTTATCCCCAATGTTCTACAACCTCTTCTAGCAGACATCCTTCAACCTTAATACCAGCTTGTTGGAATAGTCCAGTTCAAGGATGATACCGAACTCTGGGCTACAAGTGGATCACCAGCCCTCACCACTAGACGACTAAAGGAATATTGCGACCTACTCACCGACTGGTTGAATAGGTAGAAAACTACCATCAATCTTGGCAAGAGCCAAATTAAGCTCTTCACACCCCTCACCGAAGGTTAACCATTGCTCTTTGTAGGGTTATGGTCAAGGACACGCTAATGGAGAATAGGGCAACAGTACTCTAGCTGAGAGTGAATATTTACTATACCATGAGCTTAAGGCAGTACTACAGTGAGATAATTGTTAGGGCATGAAAATACTTTCCCTCGTGACTTCCCTGGGACAGACTTAGGGGGTGCTCACCAAGAACCTTCATGGTGATGCACTCCACCTTCATCAGACCTGTACTCCACTAAACCTGCGTACCCACAGTGAAAGTTTGTCCCACTATTAAGGCCCCTATCTAATACTATGAAAGACAAGCTGATCGAAGACTCTTTCACTTCTCCTTTGAACACAATCCAGCTAATATTACAAGAATTCAAAAACACATCTTCAACATCAGGGCTTACTGTGTGCAAAGAGCGTTAAACCAAGATCAATACTCTGAAATTGGCATTACTTGAGCCCCCAAAGCTTTAGGACTACGTTAATGGACAAAATCTAAAAGGAAAAATTCCTTCCCCTTTCATTTGCTACTTAAAATCTACCACCAAGTAGCCTAGTAGCCAATCGATGACTATAAAGTACCCAAGGTTACACTTGATAACAGAATACCGATTAAACCAGTTTTAGTGGCCTCTTTTACGAGTAGCTTAAATCACTCATCTCATTCTTAAATCAAGATTGTAAACAATTCACCATGTATCACCAACAAACAAGGTATATCACCATCTCAAATGTAATCCATGTATCATTATTAGGCCATGAGGGTAAGGATTAATAGCTTGTTGATAATCGCAATTCTCCAACTACTCCAAACAAGCTAATATATATATATAAATATGTTCAAAAATTGGCTTTCCTTCTTCTTCACGAAAAACTAACGCCATTTTGCCAAACAACGTATAGTCCCATTTAAAACATTTTGAGAAACAACATTCTTAATATCCCTTTAAAATAGCAATATCCCTTGATATTGATATGAGTATTCGGCTTAAGAGAACGTAATCATTCTAAAACAACCAGTCCGGTGCGATTTATAATAATATTTTACCGACACTTGGCCACATTATCAATAGATACCTGTGTTCGTGTAGGTGGACCAAAATTCACTTGTTTTATGTGTTCATTGGTTATTGCACGTTAGGTATAACGTTATAAAGACCGTAGCCAGAAACGTTGTTTTATTCAATCTACCTACACTAATTAGTGTTTTATTCTCTCTTGTGATTATTATCTATAATTTTCTACTTCTTATTTTGGTGTTAGGTCAAACGAACTTTAAATTCAGTGAAGGAAAATCATAACACTCTATTTAAATATGACGTTTGTCACATATCATGTGATACGTTAAAACTGTTCCCTGACCAATCGTTGACTTTTACTAATAAACTAGCATACTAACATGCAATGCTTCTTAGGGATAATTAACCACACTGGATTAATATATTAATATATTAATACATAAATTGATTTAGCGTATTTATTACAAGTTAAACTGATTACACTTATGGTGAAGTGGGTCACCTATTGTCGGGCCAACTGTTTCCCTCAACCTGCCCTTAAAAATAGGTGCGGATCTAGAATTTGAGTTTGGAAAGGTGGGGGGGAGGTGTTAATGATAGAGGTTGTTTTGGGAGGGTGAAACCAACCCGCGAAACTTTTGAAATTGTTGGTTTTGAAATGCTTAAACTTAAGTGTTTAAGCCCGTGTATTTTCGACATATTTTTCCAAATTTTAATAAAAAATGTGTATAATAATACTATGTCACTTATTTTTATATTCGTACAATATACCAACAATTGCATTGACGTTGGATTTTAATTTTAATTAAAGGCTAGTTTTTTTAGTCTAAGCTACTAAAAGAGGGGGGAACCTATCCCTGGTAGAGAAAATATTGTTGTCATGAGCTAAGAAAATAATTATACAAAGTATCATTTTCTTCTAAATAATAGTTTTTTAAAACTTAAATATGAACATACTGGAATACAAACTAATAGTGTGAATAATAAACTGAGATAAGAGATAAAAAACCAGCTAAACAAAAAATCTTTGTAAATGTTGTTGCAATGAATAAATTAAGAAATCCTGCAGTTATTTTATAAAATGAATTCCATTCTGTGGGCGCTCTTTTTTGCGATGCGATCAATGACACGTTATTTGTATACAATGAGATCATAATGAATAATTATGCAATAATGCAAGTACGATCAGTCGGTCTTCGTTTGTAGTGAATCTCAACCAATTCTTCAGTCTTCTCGAGGTAGAAAAGGTCCTCTCATCTGAAGTGATACTTACAGGCAGGGTGACAAGGATATTTTAACAAGATTAGTGCTTAACATTGGGACCAGCGTGCTCTCATTGTTTACCCTGGCTGCGCTCCTTGTTCTCTCTGTCTCCCTCCTTGTCTAGCAGGTAGGTAGTGACCTTCTCACTTGACTGGGGGGATTAGAGGGGCCAGGGAGGTGCGGGGGAGGACGGAGACACATCTGGAAGAGTCGGGATTCTTTTTATTCTGTACTCTTAACTTTATAAATGGAGGATTCCAGAGCCTTAGCTGTCACCACCCCTATATAAACAAGCTCAGCGATAGCCGTGCAGAGAGATTCAGTTCTTGGTTCTCGACTGATGAGTCCGGGAGTCGCCGGTGCGAGTTTGTGGACCAGTGGGGACACTGTGTGAGCCGGGAGTGGACCAGCGAGTCCAGTGTGTCAACCAGCGAGTACAGTATTTGTGTGGCGCGTGCCAGAGTAGTGTGTANTTTTTTAACAAGCTGTTTACTTGACTTGATGTAATCCTATTTAATGTTTTTTTATTTGTGTATTGATCTACAAACAATTGCCTATATTACCTTAGTCAGTGAACTGTTAAGTTATAGTTAATCCAGTGTAATTTTATTTTATGTGTTTTCATTTGCTTATTAATTTAAAGACAATTATTAGTATTACTTAACTAAGTGAACTACTCAGTTATAATTTATTCAGATTATTCTATTTATTATGTCCTTATTGGTTTATTAATTTAGATAATTAATTTGACTACCTAATTTGTTAAATTGTTTAGCTGTATTTTTAATTCTGTGAATGTTTTTAAGTGGTGTTTTTAATAATAAAAACCTTGAATATTCCGTGGGCATTTTTTATTCGTGTTTGGTTGGCAACCTACCCCAATATCTCTAAAAGAACTCGTGGTTCACACTTTCACGTGTGAACGGCCTGTGACCCTCCCAGATCACGTGCGCCCCCACGTTACAATATTAATGAGAATGTGAATGCCTGGATTCAGATCCTCATCACATGAAACAAGTATGCCTACATTGAAATCAGTTGAAGGTATGAAACTTAGCTTCCTCTCAGTGCAATCCTTCCCATTCATCTCAAGGAACGAGCTGTACTTTGAGGCAATTTTATCTACATCAACTTGAATGCATGTAGAGGTTGGTAGCAGTGACGATTTATTATGAAGCTGCTGAGTTTCTTCGGGAAATCAATGTTTTAAATCTTCTACAATATGTTCCAGAAAGGGAATAAATACAATCCGTCTTAAGCTTTCAGCAGGGTCTGTTGAATGATGATAGTCTTGGTGAATTTGCCTTTTCGTAATGCGAGGAATCTTCAACTCAACTCTAAGCTCCTGAACTATCCCATTAGCTTCGTTGAACAGGTGAGCCAACTCCTCTTCACGTTTAGAGCATCATTTACTGAGCACAGAAAGCAAGTCTGTCAGTATAGCTTGTGCAGGTTTAAGTACTCTTACCGTCTTCTGGTACAACCGACTCAAAGGAAGAGTGTCTCCCAACACTTCGGAAAAACATATGACAGTAATAATTAATTCAATCTCACAAAGTGCAGCTAATAGAGTATTTACTTTGGCAGAACTTTCAGCATCTCTCGAAGATGCTACACTCTCCAAAGCGGTAGCTGTTTTCAGAAAATAAGATTGGAACCTCAAGACACCATTATGTCTTTCGATCCAGCGAATTTCACATAGTCCAGAAGGTTGGTGACATAAAACCTTCTTGAGCACAATGGAGCGTTTTGATGATGCAGTGAAGAAATAAATTATTGATACCATAGTTGTAACAGTATTTTATACAAATAGGACATTAGAAGCTTTTGAAATTGACAAATATATTGTATAATTGTGACATGGACAGTGAACAGTATTCTTAACTTCTCGCTTGACTTCAGCCACAATACCATACATTTCTGATACACACTCCATCAATCTGTCGATATGCCAAAACAACGGCTAAGGTTGAGGTAGTGATGTTTCAAAATGGAAAATATCGTTTGTCCAATATTCTATGTCTGAAAGCCCAACCAATAAACATTGTGTTGGGAGGGAGGGTATCATCCCCATTCTTCCACCCCCTGGATCCGTATTTGCTTAAAAACTGTGAAAAGAGCTGTCCCGCTCCAAACATGATTACGAGATTCCAAAAGAATAATTTCTGAGATCGCTAACCTAACTTATCAATTCTACACCAATCAAAGCCTTTTCTCGATACCTGGTGTAATTACCTGGCTGCTTTGATGTCCCTACCTGTTTGTGGGGGTATACGATCCAACCCACCGACCAAATATAGAAATATTTCCTAGCGTGAGCTAAGCCATTAGCAAAGTTTTGCCGCTAATTTGTCTTCTTCCCTTTCTTGTGGGCCGTGTTCACATTCCTCTCCAGCAGTCAACTTACATATTTACAAGGTCAATGGTTATTAGAAAAAATCGATATTATTATGAATTTAAGCTATCACATATTATGACAGAAGTTTCTAGATAAAACACCATAAAACCTTTTTATATTCAAAACGTAATATATTAATTACTTTTGAGAAACTACAAAAGAATCGATGTTATGAGATGATAAATTCAATGTGAGAAATGGGAGAGTATTTTATTAATTATCATTTTTAGTTTATCGCTATATTACAGTTAGAGAAAGTATTTTGATTTTTATTGTGATTTTGATGAATCTTGACGTTTCATGATCCCCCGAATCAGAAAGAGTAGTTTTTGAATTCCCTTCTGTCTGTCTGTACCTCCAACTAGAACCTAAACTATTTTACCGATCGGGCTAAAACATGGTATCTAAGGTTTTCATAGGGTTGCCCAGAGGGATTTTTGATTTCGGATATCTAAACTTAAATTAAGGGTAGTTTACTGAAGGTCAAAAAGAGAAAAATTCTATTTTTTTTAAATCGGCTCTAATGATTTTGATTAAACTTCATTTCTAAACATATATAAATGTTCTAAAAAAAATGACTACCCTCAATACTTCAGCAAAATGACTTTAAGGGCTCCAATCTGAAACATAAATTCTCAATTTGTATCATATCTCCGAAACTATTAGAGATATGAAATTACTTATCACTGCAAACATGTGTATCTATTTATAAAACAAATATTTTATTTGATACATAATTTTATAAAATCAATCACGTTCAAGCTATACAGTAATATATATATTTTAACTTTTCGATAACTAAAGGTAAATTATTACATCCGTAAAAAAAATCTAACCTTAAATGTTGATAGATGTCAACGTCTCATGGCACCCCCGAAACTTAAAAAGTGGTTTTTGCAATGCGTCTGTCTGTAAGTCTGTTGAACCCTAAAATTAAGAGCAGTGAAAAGAAAAAAATATATATTCTCAAAATCTGCTAAAACGATTTTGGCTAAAGCTTGTATATATGCGTTGTTAAATATTATAAACAAAATGGATATTTTCATTTTTCCATGAAAATAATTTTAGGGTACTTTACAGAAGCGGAAATTTCGCAATGTCCTTAACTATTTGAGATAATAAATAATGTATAATTGTAAAATTTTAGTACTATTAAAAATTAAAAACTTGTATTTGAAATATATTTTTATAAAACCAATAGTTTCTGATATATTGATACAAATTTGTGAGCTTTAGTTGTGAAGAGTTACTACTTAAGTTAAAACGTAACTTATGTCATAGAATAAGCAAATAAGTATGTCTCTCAAAAAGTTGATTTTGTTTTTCTTTAAATCTCTTAAAGAAAATGTTTGTATGGCATAGATGTGGATTTAAGATTTTCTTAAGGGGGGCGTGGGTTCTCCTATCGGGATCAAGTTGGGGGGCTTCAAGAAATTTTGACATAAAAATACTTCAAAATTTGAGGGTAAATCTTTAAGTAATTTTTCGGTGTATCGCTAAACATGATAAAAATCCTCAAATGAAGGGTATAACTCGAAATTTTCGATAAGTATTGAAATTTGTTGGAAGCAAATAACAAGAACATCATCAAATAATTATTATTAAGAGGGAAATAAGAATAACATTATAACAATTATTATATAAATAGTTTTTTAATTATTCAATCAATTAGACAATATAGATGGAATTATTCAGATTTTGAAAAATTGAAGTTTGATTTCACTCTATAGTATAACTAGTTATTTCTCATTCTAACTCGAAAGATTACCATTGAGCCATACTATTATCACGTTTTTTGTGTGGGATTATACAAAGTTTTTGTTTAAAGCACATTGCTTAAGAATACATTATTTGAAAGATCTTTATTTATTATTAATCAATGAAAGAGTAGTAATACAAATGATAGAATAAATTTAAACCTAAGCAAGATTTGTGAAACAAGGTGCGAGGTGCTCTAATTAAATTTGGGTAGTTTTGTTAATTCCTATTTTAAAAATTTTAATACTTAATGTGATTGTTTTAAGTATTTATTATAATTACCGTATATTAATCATATATTAATATTACCAATAATAACTTTTTTAAATTAAATCTGGTTAGTGAGATATAGTATTACATGACAATAAAACTAGTAGTGACTTTGAAATCGATTTAATTGGTTTAATTTCTTGAAAGGGGGTGCGCGCCTCCAAACCCCCTCCTAGATCAACCTCTGTTAAAGAAATGATCTATATCTCTAATTTTAGACTAAATAGTCAATATTTACCTATTTTATTGATCAAAATTTATAAAAAAGAAATTTAATATCAATGCGATAAACCATAAAATTCCCTAATAAAATGACAAAAGTTTAACCAGAAGTCAAAATTGTAATATGAAGTGTTGAGCCTTGGGGACCCAATATCTATATTTTTATTGGTCCAAATATACAAATGAAGACGTTAATTCTTTAAAATAAAATTATAAAATTTAAAACGATTAGTCAAAATATTTTATATATATGTATAGCGCAATTTGTTCTTGCTAGCATATATTATATTTTATTACGGTTTTTTAGTAAATATCTCCATTTTAAACAATAGAACGAGAAAGTTAATATGGAATTTCATAACATTTATTTGTATGATATGTTAGCTGCAGATTTTTTCTACCGCCTACAAAAATATTAAATATGAATTCATTAGGAGAATTGACAATAATAAATATCTTAGAAACAGTATAATTCTCCACTGGTTTTAGTTTAATATTATTTTTATAGGGAATAAACTTTCAAATATATAAAGCAAAATTGTAAAAATAATAAATTATTAATTTATTTAAACCCCTTTAAAACTTTATGGGGATCAAATGAAAGTTCATCATATCTATGGTCGGAAAATAAAGAAGTGATTATCCGGCTTGTATCTGAAAAATATACCAACACGTTTAGACCAATATACCTAAATTATTATAAGATGTCGATTTATCAAGGTAGCGTGTCTTTATAGTCAGCTAAGGGTACCAGGTTTGATTCCCGGCATGGCCGAAAAATGTATCATTGGTGAAATGAGGGTTTAATCTTTCAGAGTGATAAAATAACGGCCGGAGAATGGATGTTGTGCCTGTCCTTGTCTTAAGTTATATTATAAGACAAATGAAGCTACTACAGGTCTAGCAACCCAGTTATGGAGAATATGACTTAAAATAAAAAGAAGTTACCCAGACCACAGGCTGGAAACAATAATGGATGTAAAAAATAAATGAAAAATGTGTATGTCTCATGTGTACCTCTGTAACATGAACTACGCAAATGGTGTGGTCTAATAGAATTCAGCATAATTAATAAAGCGATATATAGTGCATTTAAACTATTGAATTTACTTTTAATATTTAATCAAAGAAAAATCTAATCTTATTCCATTATTGTAATCTTTTAATTCCAGTAAAACTATACACCAAACACTTAAATAGTCAATTTTCATTATTTTATTTTTTTAAAGTAAATTATTACTATATATATATTGGATATTTCACGCATGTTATTAAACGATAGCTTATAATTATGTGAACATGGTATTAACATATATGTATATATGTGTATATTTATATATGTATATATGTGTGTGCATTTTTACTAACATATTATTTAAACTTCATTTACCCTGAAAGTTAGCAGTGTTACCTTGAATGAATACATTATGGCCCTTTCTTATAAGCTACGCCATAGTTGAACAAAGCACACTACGGTAAACATAAATTACAAGTCTTAAAACATCTTAGATATGTACTAGCAAATAGTATACCTCTATTTGTAAGATCTAATTAAAATTTATCTTTCTTTCACGTCTCATACATATTGTTTTTTGTTCATATTTTTTTAATATCAACATGAAACCTCAGGTGAATAAAGTCTCATTTGTTTAGTAGATTATTCTATCAAATATTCTGTGTACATATCCTTGGAGATATACACGACATGCAGACCCTTATAAAATAACAAGTTCAAGATACAAATAAGGAAAAAAAGTAAATGTATAAGACCAAATAACATATTGAAGTTTTCTTAGAGCGGGATTATCAAAGGAGCACCCGGATATTATTTCAAAGATAAAATGTTTTACAGTAAAATGATTATTTTAGGTTTGCTATATAGCGAGAAATAAATACTAACAACATTATTTAAAACTTTTTTTTTCCTTTGTGTCTGTTTATGGATTGTTATTTGACCAAATAAAGAAGTTTAAATCACTTATATTATTGAATTATTTATTTTGTAACCATTTTTGTGAATTGCATAATACCACTGACCACGGGTGGTCAGATTTTAAAAGAAAGACATATTGTTATTTACTGTGTTATTTTCAAACTTGAAGACACCTGACCATAATTAACTAAATTTTACTTCACCCGACATAATCTGACCTGAAACAAAATAAATTATTGCCTTTTAGTTTGTTGCCGAGACTTATTTCTGCACTTTAAATTAGAGTTTTGCTTGGTAAAAAAAATTGAACTCACGTATATCTAAAATAATTTTTTTCCAATATGTTTTCCTGGATGTTTGAGGTCTACATTGTATTGTTAAGAATTCAGCCCATTTTGTAGTCAAATAATCAGTCTAGTTTTAGCAGGCAAATGATTTTATGTTTATTATTCACATAAAATTTTGTTTTTTAATCTATTTAATTTTTTGAGTGTGTTCTATTGTTGTCCACGTGGACTGAACGTCATACTCGTCTAGTCTGGTATTTCAGCTACTGGAGGACAAGTTTAGAATCCCGACATAGGTGGTTGGAGTGGTATTTTCTTAAATGGTTTCCTGTACTCCCTCTATACAACTGTGACTATGTTTCTTCTAAATTCTACCTTCTTCATCCCTAAACCAGTAGTGGAATTAAATGAGGATATGCCATTATTATGAATACAGCATACAAAAATTGAATTATTTTTGTGTAATATATTTCATTCATATTAAATAAATATTTATACTTTCCTAACACTACCCTTCATATTTTATTAAAACTATACCAAAGAAAACTTTTGAAATGAATGTGATGAATTTTATATTGGGTTTTCCCATAGTATATATTTACCTTTACTCTCAAATAATTATATACATTTACACAAAAATTTTATTCAAACTGAACGAAAGAAGAGCAACAAGAAAAAGCACAACTAAAAAGGATGGAAGCCTCTCCTGCCAAGGTTAAAATTTCACCCGAGCTCTTTACATATTTCACTACTTTCGTAAGTGCCTTTTAATGAGTGGTTTTAGGGGAATACTGGGCTTGCACGTCTTATTAATTAAGTCACTTGAGTCTCAAGGCAGCCATATTGCCGATGGAAGGACAGACGACACAACGATACGATCCCTCTTCAACCCCCCCCTACCCCTCCATTCTTTACTCAGGCCTCTACAAAGTGGGTATTTTTTTTAAAGTCTGCTGATTAGGAAATATAAATGATGAAAATTCTCCAGCGAAATAGACGCAAGGAAAGTAGAATTTAGGAAGTATCACTAACACCATATAAAAAGTGCTTGTCCCTTTGGATAAGTGGTTATAAATGATGGAAACAACTTTAAAGGACTCATGGTTCAATTCATTGCAGTGCTCACTATTATATTTTCAATTTGTTTACTCACTTCTATGGCCGAATCGTCTAAGGCGTCAATCTAGGTTTAGACTGGTCTCATAAAAACCGGGTGATCAGTTCTCGAATTCCAGTTGGGTCTACTGAGGAGGGAGGGGGGTGGGGGTTATTCCAAATGTTTTTCCTATCTCCTTTCACGCAAATTCGGGATGGTTACCTATAAAATGCTTCCTTCCTCATCTCTACCTCATTATAGTAATTAACATAATATATGCGTATAGACTTAACAGCTAGTAAGAAGTGGTGAAATTAATAAATACAATTTGTAAACGGGTCAATTCCACTGTCCTATAAGCAGATAGCTAGATGATTAGGCTAGATGTGTTGTATTATTAATTATTCTGTACTATCTTAGGTTAAGTTAGTACGCAAATCCTATTCTGATGAAATTAGATCTAGTAAAGAGGGGTAGATAAACTGAGTCAAATATGATCATGATGGGTGAGTAAATTGAGTCCCTCGTTCATCTTGTCTACGTCTACGGGGGTTGCCGCTCCCCGTACCTGGCTCCGACTGATCTCCTGAGTCCGCCCAGTCGCCGCTTTTATAGTCTTCCTTGTGCCGACATGGCGCGGAATAGCGACTGGAGGGTCCCAGGAGGGAACAGCCGAAGGAGGCACGAGGAGGCGGTGGCCTAGGCCTTTATTATTAATTACCTTTTTACAATTTATACAACACTAATGACAGGTTAGATGTACAACAAGCTTAATCTATCAGTACGGACCATGGTTATGTCGAAACGGCCCGCTTCCACCGCTTCCACTCTCAGGAGAGTATCCAGATCGCCTCTAGATGGATGGTCCGCCGGGTTACACTCGGAGGGCGTCCAGAAGACTGTCCATTCTCTCCTTCTCAGCAGGTTGCAGACGTGCAGGTATAAGGCCCTAATCTTATCGTCGTTGAACGCCAGTCCTTTACCCGACGGCAGACCGTGGAAGACCGATGTGTTGTCGATGCCCAAGCTGATCGATGTTGAGTCGCTGTGATCTTTTTGGTGCCACCAACGTAAAGCCAGTAGTGCTGCTACCGTCTCGGCCTTGTTGATCTCCGCGGGATAGTACAGACGTTGTACCCAAGCCTCTCAACCAGCTAGGGCAGCAGGCCGCTATCAACCATGGAGTCGCGTCGGCGAATATGTGAATCGGTTGCTCTTCACTCTTTTTCCATCTGCACGTGTTCCACCGCGGTAGTCCCAAGAGGGTTTCTGCGACCGTTGGTTGCCGTCGATATAGCCGGGCTACGGCGTAGCTGGGCCACTTCAGGTTGTATGCCATGCAGCTTATGTACCCGGCTATCCGTTGTACACTGCAGTCCGTAGCCCTCCTGGTGTGTTGTATTAGGATGGTGGCCTTGTTTCTTGCTGTTTCTGAAAGCGTGAGTGTTGATGTGATGGTGTTGATCTCAAATCCCAGGTAAGTGAGTTGTTGTGCCGGTTTGGATGATGATTTTTCTCTGTTGATTGTTAGTCCTAGGGTTTCGAGGAGACCTGGCACGTGGTATAGCTGTTCCTTGCTCTGGCTGTAGAACAGCCAGTCGTCGAGATATGCTATGCCTCGCGTCCCGGTGAGCACCTCTTCAATTGCGGCAATTGCTTCCTTGGCGATCCTCTGTGGTATAGATGGTGACAGGCTATGTCCCATCGGGAGGCGGGTCATAGCATATTTCTTGCCGCGATAGTAGACGCCGGCATGTCTCTGCGAGCCGTCGGATATCGGGATTTGGAAAAATCCCGACTTCAGATCGATTTTCCACAGGAAGAAGTTGGGTGGAATCTCTTCGATGGCTGCCCCCGCGGATCACAACGAGAAGGCTGGCGTGTGTATGAACTCGGTCCATCTGGACATATCGTGAATGACCCTGATCCCTCCATTTGCCTTGAGTATGGCAAACATAGGGAACGTATCGCAGATGTCGTCACGTTGGGCCAGGATTCCTTGTTCCAGCAGGTCCTTGATGATGATGTCCATGGTTGCTGATGTTCTGGTTTTGATAAACGTGTGCGGAGCTTCTTGCGGGCGTGGTAGATATGCTCCGCCGGTATTACAGCAAACCTTCTCTTGTTCCATTCGATTGGTTTGATGGGTGGGACACCTTGGGATGCGTACACGCAGTCCTGTAACGGGTTGAACGGACATCCTTGCTCGATCATGAGGTCTTTCATCTCCCGTTCTAATGTTGGGAAGGGTGAGGCCGCTCCAACGTCCCCTGATTCTTCATCTTCGTTTCCAATCACGTCCTCTGGTGCGGAGTCTCGGTTTACTCTCGGCCTTGTCTGCTGAATTGGTTCAGGTTCCTGGTCTTCCAGCACTTCAATTCCCAGCTCCTCTATTAGCTCATCCAAATCTCCTTTCTCCTCCAATTCTTCTGCTATGAGTCGGGCCGTTTCTTCGTACCAGGCTCGGAGTGTTTCCAGGTCCGGGAGTCCCTCTTCTTCTTCGTCTACGTCTATGGGTTCAACACGTTGTCGTTCATCTTGTCATATCGTCGTCCCTTACTTGCAGAGCTGATGTCGATGCTAAGTGGTTCTTGTGTGTTCCCGATAAGAGTTTCTAGGTCCCATAGCTCAGCGTTGTCGAGAAACGCTAGGTCTTCTGCGCTGAAGTCTATGGTGTTTACCCATGTGAGATCGCCAGGGGGGGAGAGGCCAGCTTCTTGATAGACTCTGTTTATTGATTCTTGTGAAGGTGGGCCTTTCTTGATTCTAGCTATAGTTGGACTTCAGTCGGAGCAGCGGAGGGAGCCCAACAACACGTCAATGTCAGGAAAGTCGTCACTAAAGCTCCAAGTTTCACTGGTAAAAGGAAAACCCGCTGAAGCAAGAGGAACTCCACAGGCCATGGACCCTCCATCAGACCAGCCTTCCGAGCCTGACCCTCTCACCTCGGACACGGACTCATCAATTTCACTGGCTAGGACACCGGTAAAGTCTGACACAGAAGCCAGGACCAGATTTGACTCGCCATCATCGATCGCCACCCCCGAGCTACTGTCTCAACCAGAGTTTGGCTATATCACACGTCTAGCCAGCCAAGAACCACGTCTAGTCTACCAGACCCGCCGTCCGAGAGAGATGACATCCAGCCAGGAGGAACGGAACTGGGAAGTACGGCTCCAAACACTCCAGGACACGGTGAACTCGATGCAAGAGCGATTCATGGCGATAGCAGACCGATTTGGAGGAACATCTCAGGCTGCACAAACTCCTGGTGCTGGGGAAGCTCCTCCTTCTACGGGAGGACTCCCATCGACATCGACTGCACCATCGACGGTCAACGCGTGGGCCTCCCTGGCGTCACCAAACACGCTGACACTTGCCGCTACCAACGAGCAGGTGCTCCGCCTGGCGTTAGCGGCAAAGGCTAAACTAAGCGAACTCCAGCCAGGGAGGGACGCACACGAGCTCCGGTTTCTCCTGAACCTGATGGAAGGTTACACGCGGCTCCCCCAGGACATCCAACAACGCCTGCTACATAGACTCAACATGGTCTTCATCGCCGTTACTCGAAGTTGGAGTGAAGCCATCAACGTCTCGGAAGACTCAGCCACAGCAGCCATCTATCCGCCGGGATACCAGCCACCTCCTGCTGTCCAGCAGATTATCTACAGGGTACGACCGATACCCAGGGCCCCGAGAGACGGGGAGAGAGAAGGAGGAAGTAGACTGATTTCGTCAAAGGCTACATCTAGAACTCCGAACCCCTTGGGTCTTCGGACGGCACCCAGGACGCGACGAGAGAAGGCTCGTCAAGAAAATGTAAAGTCTGTACCTATAACCTCTGTATTTTATAACTCTCTGTAATTCCTCTATAAAGAAATGGGCCCCAAAAGAAGCCCGGGTCTCCCTTCGCTCTTCGGCGAGTCCTGCGGACCTTCCTCGTCTTTTGTACCAGCGCCTCAGCTGAGTCTAAAAGCGAGGGAGACCACCACTCAGGACTTCAGTCGGAGGAGCGGAGGGAGCCCAACAACGAGTAAAAGTTCTCTAAAATTACATTACGAGTAAAAATTAGAACGAAACGGCTCTAGCAATATCAACACTTGATTTGTTGTGGTTCTCCAATTTAATATTTTACGCCCTTGAATTTGTTTTTGTGTCCTATACATTTTTTCGTTTTATTTTAACTTCTAAACATCGTAAGCCCAATTTAAGCTAAGACTAAGGAATGGGAAGTTGAAGTTTATTGGTTATAAATGTATGAAAAATATAATATTAAATTCACATAAAAGTTAAAATAGTCTTATCTTAAATGCTACTTATTACAATTTTATTTTTATAACACAATAAACAACAAAGAATAGAAAATAAGAGACTACATATAAGAAATAAGATTATTTTTAATTGTAGTATTTTATCGTAAACTTGTTAAATTATTCGAAAATACTAAACAATTAAACGACAAAAATAGTATGCCTACATGAAAGCTCCTAAATTACCCTCAAGTTTGGCCAAAGGTTTATGTGGGGTGGACTTGGACTCAAGATGACCTATTTTTTTCTTTTGTTAAATTCAGAAGTATTTCCTTCAATGTTAACCTCCACTAACCCTGACCTAATATCACAGTTTGGATGGTTTTGAAAGGGGAGAATTATGTTCGAAGCTGTTTATTCTTCCTGTGGATCTCCACAATATATTGTACTAATTCTAACCTCCTCCTCCACGTCTTTTAGAATTAGTTATTAAAAACCATGTGGAAGTTAATAGCTAAAAAAATAAATACTAAAATACCTTTGCAAAATATAAATTGTAGTAAAAAATAAATAAGAAAAAATGTGTGTTTACACTGAATTATAGTTTTATGGTCTCTGTGTCTAATATTAGTGTCTTCTTAATCTTGTTTACATAAATAGTTAAAGTTAACATCAAGATATATAAAGATTGTGTTTTTGTTGGGCGCCACCCCTAGTATCTAGGGGAAAAATAATAATCAAAAAGAAAAAAACATTTACCTCGGCTAATTCAGACAGTGGTACGATGACTCTCAATACTCGAGACCACTGGGGAAACTTAAAACTAAAAACATGAACAATTTAGATTTAGATTTAGATTCACTTTAAAATAATTTGAATTAGGAGATCCAAAGATTTGGCTTCATGTTAGACCAACACCGAGGAAGAAGACCCAGTCTGATGGGAGTGCAAGGTGTCGTCCTGCCTCCATTACGTGTTCCTGGCTTTCTGAGCATTTTTGGCGTCTGCTAATCTACGGATCGTGTCTTCGGATGGAGCCTGCGTTGAAGGTGAAGAAAGGTGTTGGCGTCGGGGTCAGGAGAAGACCACCGGATGAGGCGAGAAAGAACCCCGGGCCCGGGAAGCGACCGACCCCGGGCATGAAGAAGTTGGCGGCGAGCGGCGGGGGATCCGCCGTCAACGGCAGGCTTGTGCTAGCCGTCCTTTCTGGGGAAGTTGGAAGTTTCCGCTCGCGGGGA
Source organism: Timema monikensis (assembly GCA_902151445.1). Taxonomy (NCBI): domain Eukaryota; kingdom Metazoa; phylum Arthropoda; class Insecta; order Phasmatodea; family Timematidae; genus Timema; species Timema monikensis. The sequence continues at coordinate 126,034 of CABFVZ010002039.1, read as the reverse complement.
CTGAAGGCTCCTCCGGTCAGGAAGGAGCTCGTGCCGGGTGGCAAGTGGTCCGCCACAAGCCCGAAGGCGGTAGCTTTAGAGGCAGCTGCCCCTTCGAGGGGCAACAAGCTGGAGGTAGCTGCCGAAGTCAGTGGGGCCGCTCCAATTTCTGGAGACGAGCGTGCCGCTGGCCGAGGTGAGCTAGAGTCGCTCCCGAGTGACGAATCGGCCCTTTTTAGTGCCAACAAATCGGCCCTTTCTAGGGCCAACTCGGCTGGCGTGACCCCCCAATTTACCGGGGAGGTGGGCGCAGTGCACAGCCAAGCGGGTGAAGGTAGCGGTGCCCCTCAAGTTACCGGAGGTGAGCGTGCCGGTAGCCACACCAAGTCGGTGTCACCCTTAGGTGATGTTTCGGGCCTTTTTAGGGCCAACATCTCGGTCAGCGTGACCTCGCCAACTACCGGAGAGGTGGGCGCAGATGGCCAAGGTGAAGCCAGCGGGGCCCCTCCAGCTACCGGAGGCGCGCGTGCCACTGGCAGATCCGCCGGGGCTTCCAGCTCTTCACCCTTGGGCCTCGGCTTGAAGGACAGTGCTAGCCCCCTTCAAAGCGTCGGCAGTAATGCCGATGAGGGTGAGCCCAGCGGGGCCCCTCCGACTACAGGAGGTGAGCGTGCCGCTGATGGCCAAACAGTGCTAGAGGCCCTTTTTAGGGCCGACAGCCCGCAAACCGGGGAGGATGGCGAAAGCTCCCGCCAGCACGATGGGTGGAAACCTAACGGTGCCAACGCAAGCCCTGACCAGGGGGAGCCTAGCCGTCCTCCGCCAGTAAAGACCGCTGCAAGCGGCACTGACGCAAGCGCTAACGCAAGGGTCTCAAAAACCCGCGTCAACTCCGGCACCTCCCGCCAAGGGGTGTCGGTAGGTGTTAAACGCCCGGCTGAATTTTCTTCAGATTCGGAAGACCGGGTCGCACGCTTCGCGCGTGTTGACAGCTCGGGCGAGTCCGTGGACGTGGAGGGACTGTCTTCAGGACCAGACCTCCCGTTGATGCGCGATGAGTCGAGCCAGGGGTCCGATGATGAGTCTGAAGGATTTCGGACCGTAAGACCCCGCCGAAGGGGGAAGGCCGGCAACACCAGGAAGCTGCTGGGGGGCAACCCTAACCATTTAGGCGGCAGCTCTGGTGATGAGAGCGAGGCCAGCGGTGGCCCGGGCCAGGGTGCGCCAGCGCTGGGTAAAGGTGGGAAGCGGCGGAAACCTGCGGGTAACAACGCAAGCCGTGTCTCACCCCAGCCTGGTACTAGTGGCTCTGGGCCGGCTGGCAGAGCGAAGGGGAAGATCCCTCCCATCATATTGTGTGATGTGGAGGGCTACTCCAAGTTGGCGAGGGCCATCCGGTCCAAGGTTCGAGAGCCTGTGGAGGCGGTCAGGCAGCCGGGGGACCGAGTGCGCCTCCAGTGCGGGTCGGAGGAAGATTACCGCGCCCTCCAGAAGTTCTTGCCGAGCTTGGGGATCCAGCATTGGTCCTACGAGCTGGGACGGGAGCGACTGGTCAGGGTTGTGGTGAAGGGACTCCTGACACGGACAAACCCTGACGACATCCAGGAGGAGCTAGTGGAGATGGGTTTCCCCGTGAAATCCATCACACAGATGCTCTCCCAATGGAAGCGGGATCAGAAGACCGGAGAAAGGCAGTGGTTGCCGAACTTCGTTGTCTCTCTGACGCCTGGGGAGCACACCGCAAGGCTGTACTCCATATCAGTCCTGTGCGGGCTCCGCGTCAGGGTGGAGAAGTACAAGTCTCCAGGTGGCCCGGTTCAGTGCAAGAACTGTTTCCGGTTTGGTCATGTGCGGAGGGATTGCCACGCTAACCCTAGGTGTGGGTTCTGTTGTGATGACCACGAGAGGGGCGGGTGCCCGGAGGAGAGACGATCTCCCCCGAAGCGCCTGCACTGCTCAGGAGCTCATTCCTCGGCGTGGCGGGGCTGTCCCACATACAAGTCCTTGCGGGCTGCAGGGAATGTGCGTGTCTCCAAGCCTCAAGAAGGGAAGACGGATGGGCTAAGTGAAGGCCAGAAGCCCTCGGGGAACGTTGCGGGACGGAGGGCGACAGTGACTCCAGCTCCAATACCAAAGCCACTGGTACAATCGTTCGCCAGTGTGCTGTCAAAGAGATACCCCTCCACCTCAGGCCGAGGCACCTTCCAAAGCCACCAAACCTGAACCGGTGGAATCCGGTTCTACCCCTTTGGTCTAGGGCTCGCCCGAGACCGCTCCTCTCCCTATCCCAACCCACACTGCCATCCTACACCCTTCCAATCCATTCCTTCCACTCCCAACTCCTACCCTTGTCACCCCTGTAACCCCCACACCCGAGGATGATGCTGCAAAGCTCAAAAATTGCATTGAGCTACTCAAGGGTATTCCGGGACTGGACCCATGGGACTTTTCATCGAGTCTCTTGAGGAAGGTCCAGGAGTCTCCGAGGAGTAACCGTGGCCACCTGGTCATCTATACTATCCCATATTTCATCTACACTTGTCTTAATATATTTATGGGTTGTTAAAATATAATTACATAAAATCCTGAATTGAATAATTTTTAAACATTTTTTATAACAAACCAACTAAAAACTTTTATGCAAAGCCTGGACTCTATTCTCTATGGAACTCTATTTCTAACCATAATTTTATCTTGTTTATCAATATTATATACCCTATTTTATTTTAACTAATTGTCTATAACACATGTATTCTAATATGTTTTATTGTTTTATTGTATATGTACTTTTTCGACTCACATTTTTAATGTGTTTTTAATGTTCAATTTATTACTTTTAACCAAATTAAAAACTTTTTCTCATTACATAATTTATTTTCACTCACAATTATTGATTGTAATTGATTTTCTGTTGTAACAACAACTTTGCCACTCAGTCCATTGACTCTTCATAAATAATACACTTAATTAATATTGTCAATATAATTTATTTTAATAACCTAATTTCTATCTTTTTCATATCTTTTAATTTGATATCTATCCTTATCTAATAGGATATATATTGTTCCTTACTACAAATAATTATGTATTTTATGAAACTTATTTTACAGTCAAGTATATTTATTTTAAAAGGAAATATTACTGTATGATACTTCGCTTTGAGTCAATGAAATTATTAACTAGAGTTTAAAGTTGGACACCTTAGAAAGTTAGTAGTGTATCTTCTTACCGATATAATTGTCCCGGATTTGATTCCAGGCATGGCCGAGAAATGTATCATTGGTTAAATGTTGACTTCCCCATTCCCAGTGACGAATTAACGACGCGGGGATGGATGCTGGGTGTGTTCTAGATTTAAATTAGTTTATAGGTCGTGTGCTGATCAAGTCAGTACATAAAGTACACAATAAATACTTAAAGTGAATATATATATATATATATATATAACCTCTCTATATATTTATATATATATATATATATGTATATGTATATAACCTCAATAAACAATAATGCATTGATATTTTTATCAATACAAACAATTAATATTAATAAAGGTAGGCCTATCCAATAATAATTTTATTTTAGAAAAAAAAAATTGCTATTTATATATATATATATATACACACACAAAATAGACTTTAAAGGGTTTCAAGCCAGTTTATATTAATTTAAATATTAGTTTTATTGTTGGAAGTACATTTTAGACCTCGGGAATAGCATTTTTTTTTTATAAAATAAAATAATTATTGGGTAGGCCTACCTTTCTTAATATTAATTGTTTGTATTGATAAAAAATATCAAAGCACTATATTTTATTGATGTTTAGCTAGTAAATCATTTAAACTTCAATAAATATTATTGACGTGACAGTAAAATTATTATAATAAGTTTCCAATAAAGTTTATTTTAAAAATAAATTGATTAATCCAAACAACACATAAAAGTTTATCTCAACCAAAATAAATTAATAAAACTTACTCAAAATTTCCCCAAACATTCTTAAGTGAAATTTATATACTCTTTTGGGATTGCATTTCATTATATTATTCATTTTTAGAATGTGAGTATTTAAATTTTTAATATAATAATAGCTCATATATATTAAATTTAATTAACAGCAATTAATCGTTTTATCATCTTATTTTAAACTAAATTTATAAGCATACGATTGTTTTATCCTAACACTCGGATGTCATAATTATGTTCATATATTATAATATTTAGAAAGGTTTATTTTTCAATATTATTCTTTTGGTAAAGGTTTCGAATTCTGTTACTAAGGATGAATTTGTATTACCCTTAATTTACTTGGTTTTTGAAATATAAAAGCAAGTGTATAAATAGACATAGAACAGAGTAAATCAAATAAACTCCTTTTATATTTCTTGAAAGGACCCCTCGTCATCACATCGCACGAAGATTCCAAAAGGAATGAAAATTGAAAGAAGATATGATTTGTTATGATTGTGGTTTCTCCTTATGTATTTTCTACTTTTGTCAGAATTATATTTTCTTTTTCTTTCATTTTTTTTATTTCCTATACTAGTCTTTCATATTTTCCCCACACAAAGGAAATACACACGAAGCAGTTTAATCATGCCATACAACGAAACGAAAGTTGGTTTAAGGTCAAACGTACTGACATGTATAGAAGAAATAACTCCTCCTTTTAATAAGACAAGAAAAATACTGGAAATTAATTGGTTTTATTTTAGCATTTTATTTTATAAAATTACTGTTAGTTACTGTTAGTAATAGAATAAATTTAGTTTACTCACAAAAATAAATGTATTAAATATATCCTTGATTTATTATAAGCTCTATGTTGTATTGTAATTAAATAGCTATAATACCTTAAGTTTAGGATAAACCGCCACCAGACGCCAAACCACGAATTTACTAACTAATGAACAAAAATTAGCCTCATTTTCTCGTTATAAATGAATCCCTATAAGAAACGAACTATGAAATTTGCGAGTGAGGTCATAAGTTTCTTGTCTCGTTCTCACGTTTTTAAAGTTTAAATCCCAGCTAAGGAACTGTTTTTCCCCCAAATTTAATTATTATCCATCCACTTTTCATGTGAATATGGCTGAAGTTTACATAGCACTATTCCACTATTATATAGCTTGTCAGCTAGGATCATAGTGTAAGTAGTGATACTTTTATTTTCAACTAGACCCGCCTCGGTGGCGTAGTTGGCTAACGCGCTAGACGTGTTGAGCTCGACTGCTAAGGACGGGTAGATCGAGGTTCGAATCTCGGTCGGGTGAACTGGGGGTGGTTTTTCCTAAATGGTTTTCCACTCTTTTTTCCACGCAAATGCGGGTTCACTTCCTCTAATTCATCCTTCCCAATTCCTAATCCATTAGCGTAATTAGTACTTAAAGCGTATAACCCGAACGGGTAGTAAGACGCGGTGCTAATATTATTATTATTTTCAACTAAGATTTTTGATCCAATCTATGTGATTTGTAATTAATTGTTTACCACATATACAGGGTGTCCGTAGCTTCATGGATATGGACTGTATCACACGATTCTCTGGCCTAAAATAAATAGAAAATACTTTGGTAAAAATGCGTTAGGCCCTTAGTTTTCGAGAAAAATGACGTGATATTACAGAAAAATACTTTTTTCCACATTAACTACAACACGTTACATCAGCTGTAATATTGTTGTAATATTGTCGAACCTTCACAATAGGTGTTCGAAGTTTTCTCTGCGCATAGCAATGCATTTTTACGCACGTTTGATGATAGTGGCATGTAACCGCGCGATGATGTCCTCGGCTGATTGTGGAGGTTCGTTTGGTAGGTAAACCAGTGAATTTAAGCGACCACACAGAAATAATTCTAGTGGTGTGAGGTCCGTTGACCTCGGTGGACATTCCACAAAAACCCACGCCCAATCCACTTGCGGGGGTAGGTGTTGTGTAGCAGTCGAATCCCATAGTGAGCTGGGGCTCCGTCACACGGAAACCACATATCCTGGCGCACAGACAATGGGACGTCCTCAAGCAGGCGAGGTAAGATGGTGGCGATGCACCAAAGATGCGCCAAATGGATTTGTTCTTTTTCTCATTTCACCAAGCAGAGAGCAAGCTGGTGGTAAGAAATACCGTGATTTCACCATTACGTCATGAATTACTCTTTATTTGAACAGTAAGTGAGAACAATTTACTGGTCAAAGTATATGCTACTCTATAATAAATTTATAATTAAAATGGCAGCAAGTACAAATATTAATATAGTTTTTTTCTTAGGTTGGCAATTAAATAAAAGAACACCAACTTCTGCATGAGTTTCAAACAATGATATTATTTATTATATTCCTAACATAAAAGATGTTGTTTCACAACTAATACAATCATAGAAACTTTCAAAAAACTCGATTTAAAATTTACTGGCTATGTCATGTATAGTAGCAATACTTCTATGGATTTAGTGGAATACAAAAACACTTAAGTTGGGATGGAATGGGACGTGATAAAGGGCCAGTTGTACTGTGGCTACAAACATCTACGCCACCTAACCTCCACTACCTACAAAGTACATACACTTACCTCGTATTATCGGGAGACCAGCGCAGTGTTTAGATCCATCGACACACCGGACCATCATCCGTTCACTTTAGGCAAGAATGAAGTCGTGGAGTGCTACGTAACCCGGTGCACTTTCCCCGAGTGGCAAGAACGCGCAGGCGCCATAACTCATGAGAGTGGCGCTCTGTGCAATCACGTGTGCAACCCTACCCCTCGAACTGACGCTCTTTCGACGTTGTGCACAGGCATCAAGGAGAGCCAACGCTATGACTAGTTGAGAATGACATCATTGGACTTGAATACCTCCCTCCCATATTTTTCCCGCTGGGTAATATTGAATATAAGCTTGTACTTAGCATGCAGATATCACTCTTTGATGCTATTATGATCAGGACTTACAACCTGTAAGTTTATATTATGTTAGATGGTTTTTTATTATTGTTATTCTTAATATAAATACTGAAGGACGAGTCTAATTCTTGATAAATAATGTAGGGATTCATTTGAAATTGCCTCATCATATTTATTTATTTATTGTGTACCGTCTTTCACCCTCATCTATTTAAAACAAATGGAGCGTGCAGGAGAGCAGAAGAGATACAAGAAAATAATGTTGGCAAGTTTATTAGTTATATCAAAAACAACAAACATAGTACAATGTCAAATTATAGCTAAATAGCTGAAAATATTCATAATAGGAATTTACTCTATTAAAGATATGACCCAGAGATTACAAAGTTAAATTTAGAGTCAAGGTTCAGTTCAGGGTCCACTCAAGAGATCCGACCCGTGGATACCTGGTTACAAGTTCCTTGGTGAGGTTCGCCTATAATGTCAATATTTCGAGATACTAATTTGTAGAGTCCTCGTACTAACCCTAGCAGCCTAAGCACATACATGCTATACATTTACCTCTCCACTCATTATCAATATGAAGTTAAGCCCTAACTGGCTATAGGTAACAATTCAGCATGATAGCCCAAAATAAAGTTAACTCTATTAGACCGCAAGGCCGTCACTTTCATTACCTTACGTAACTGAGCTTAACTACATATAAACATGATTAAACTTCATGAGCTGTAGCTTTAGTTTCATTTTATCAACCCTAAACTAGTAAACCTTATATCACTATACGTTACTAAGTTCAAATACCTATACATACAACTATGGTTAAACCTCATATGTTGTTATTTTAATAACCTTAACATCTGCTTGCAAGTATATCCTAGACTTATAACTCAAGTCTAACCTACTATACAATTTTAGGACCAATTCTATTAATGTTTCGGCTAGAAGAATCCTACGAGGCACATCAACAATACATGGTGTCTGAGAGACGACAATCCTACTCATTTAATATTTACATAAAGAACCTGATAATTTAAATTTAAATACAGAGCCATGCTCTCAGCCTAAAAATCAGAGATACAACCAAATTCCAAGTTAACGTCAGATACGCCGTAATGGCTGTCCCCATTATTTAACTCCAATGAATGCTCTCAATAACAATTTCAGTCTAACCTGCGCTAACATAACGCCACCAAAACGTGTTTACGCCTAACACATAAAGCATAATAAAGTACCAAAGTTTAGTTTCATATAAAGATTATTTTACACCCCGGTTGAATGCACCCCAAGTATGACCGATTAAGGTAAGAGTGAAGATAGCACTTAAGGTGCACCAAAAGGATCTAAGTAAATTTTGACAAGCCGTGGATACGCCACTTAAATCCCATTAGTCATGAACCAAGTTAAATCTCTCGAAGTTAAGCCTAAACGGTAAATTTAGAAAACAGTTCCCCCCCATAATAATGCCAAAAAGAATTTCAAAGAATAAGTAATCCCAGAAGAGACGTCGGAGAACACCCTCACCTTAATGAGCCTGTGGTATAGTTAGTAGAGATTAGAAGCATACAGTCCTTTTTATACGATTGGTGAGCGTCGATTCTGACCTCAGAGAGGGGGAAATGAGGGAAGGAATAAATGAACGAAAGGAAACGAGCAGCGCTCAGGTGGGAGAAAATGGCAGCTCTGGGGTTTTAAAGATAGCGCTGATAGCATTTAATTTTAGGAGAACCGGAAACAGCTCAAGTCAAGTTCGACGATTTCTTCTTGGTGGGCGGGGCCTTAATCACAGTCGAAGTGAAGGCAGCGGCCCCACTCTCAGTGTCCGTTGGGTTTTCTTGAGTGCGTGCGTGTCCAAGGCGAGCGGAAAGCGGGCCCGTTCAACAGGCAGGTGGTGAGTGTAGCCCCATATTACTTGGCGTTGAATTGGTTGAACTCGTACTCGTTTGTAAGATCGTTACAATTGGTATTATACTATAGTTAAGTGTCAAATAATTAGATTGGTTTAGCTAATTAGCACTTTATGGCCTTAAGCCTCTTAGGGCTGGTTAGGTTTTTTGTTTGTAATCTAAATAATAAAAATCTATCTTATCGCGCCATTTTGCGCGATAGTTTGCATGGCTTACTGATGTAGAGAGTTTATATGGATATAATATTGGTTGATATTTCTACAGTTTATCAACGAGAAAGAAAAGTAGTTAGGAAGTTATTATGTCTTTTGATCCGTAGGTTACCCCTGCCTCTCAGGTGTTAGATGGGAAGATTGGCTTTGTTTATATGTATAGTAACCTGGAGTATTGTTAAGAGCAGAATGTCATTAGTTGATATGTACTAGCCAGGAAGTAAGATATGTACGGACCATTGAAAGTTATAAGTCCAATTTGTATATATGAGTATCTTTGGATAGTTTAGGTATGTTGAGATGGCAATTGGATGTTTTTCCGCCTTTAATTCTTTTTGATTATGGCTCATGAACCTTAACTTTAAGCACTTGAATTGGTACTGTTAAATTATTAAACAAGTTCTTTAATCTCGGTGATTGTTTTTGACACGCTGTAACGTCATAATATGATTTTTATTTGCTTATGCAAATTTATCGCTTCACGATATACTTGTTGTAGTATTGATATTGCGCATTTTCCGCAACAACAAAATAAATATTGTTAACCAGTGACCACTATCATTTAAAATAAAACGGCCTTCGGGCCTTTATATTTTACATGTCATTTGTTATGCTTTTCATCAATCAAACCCTAATTTCTAATATCTTGAATGGTTACATATTTTAATTTTCTGATGTTATAACTTCTAAGTTTATGAGTCTGAGTTTTTCTGATTTGGGTCAGGGCCAAATAAAGATCCCTAGTGATCTTCTTGTCTGTTCTTTGTATAGCAACCGCCTTCTCTCAATAGAGGGCTGCGTACACAGCAGCCCGGTTGACAGTGTTCATGCAGTTAAATGGCAATTTTTTTAAATAATTCTAATATTTCTCCAGTATAATCATAGAGTTTATTTTTTTCGCATATTTATATCAACAATTCTTGAATATGCATCATGATCATGGAAGCATTATCTAACAAGTTTTTAAATGAAGATAAAAAGTTGTCATTAAATTCTAGAACACCCTTGACAGATATTCAAGAAATTTTGAAGTCATCTTGTGAAGGAAATTAAATTGTATGTTTGTACTGGAGTAATGATTTATTTGTTTTGGCAAAAAGAAATTGCCACTAAAACCGCAAAACCACTGGCTTTTTCTCACGTCCTCTTCCATTCCACCTTAAGATATTGAGAACTATTCAATAATGTTTTATTTGATGTAATTTTGTTTTATAATAACTCTACCGATCACCACTTCTTATAGCTACGGACATAAAAGCCTAAAAGAGGATGGATGGAAATTATAAAGAATTTAATATTACATAAAATATGAACATTTGCAAATTCAAGAAAAATTTGAATTATTTATTCAAGGTAAAACAACAGTGGTAAATAAGAAATGCATGGTCTCACAAGGCAAACTGAAGAGTGATGAAAACATAAATATAACTGAGATTGCACTTGTGCAGTACATTTGAGAATATAGTTCACAATATCAAAGTAAATTATTCTTTTATAGGAATTAGTCTGGTAGAGACACAATAACAATCAAAAATCGTTAGTATAGTAATAAAGATCTTAAGGAGCCTCTTTTATACAGTTAACAATGTGCCTGAATCACCATTGTGAATTCATACTAAACAAATTTAAAATTTAAGATTAAATTTAGGTTTAAATATCAATTCTGATATTTATAAATTACACAAATGCTTGACTTCCCGACATAGTTCAAATTTCTGTGGGACTATTACTTCCACCACCTTTGAAGTAATCGAGAAGATTCCAACATGTTAACATTAAACATTATAATAGAAATAAAGTAATATTACATTATACTACTTGTAATTTCTCACTAAACGAATTGGTAAATGTTAAATTTAAGACTTTTAAACAAACAAAGAAAATACATTTACAAAATATTACCTATAAAAGAAACATTATCAAATTTTAAAGTTCAAACCATTATTGTTAGCTACAAGATCAATAAAAATTATAATTAAACTCAATATTCCAACCTGGAAAAAGAATCAAAAGTGACTACATATTATCATCTCTAAAAATTACAAATAGACTAGCGCCCAAGCGGCAAAAAATAATTGAGTGTTTCATAAACAAATTTACTTTCAAAAATAAATATACTAGTGTGAAATTACAAACTCTTACACTGAACTATTTCAATTACATAATGTAATCTAAGTGTTCAAAACACTCAAACCCATTAGAGGTAATTTACATTTTAAATAATAATTAAAATATATAAAATTTATGTATTGCCATTCTGGAGTGATTACGTTCAAGTCCAGACAAGGACCTCTCGTCGGATATAACAATCCCCTATGCTAGCTGATTATTTCCAAGTCCAGAACAGGACTTCTCGTGGAAGTGTCTTATCTAATAAATAGTCCATACCAGGACCTATCGTGGAAGTGTCGGATGTAATAGTCAATCATATTTGCTGATTTCACTCGTTATATAGGTCTTGTTTATGGGTAAATAGTTGTGCGTTTTCATATTAAAACTAAAACGCAACATGGCTAACACATGCTAACAGAACTCTACTGTTAGCAATTGCCAAACTTGGCTCAACACCAAGTCACTTACGCTGGAGTAGGCAGTCAAACTTGGCTCGTTCCCAAAACACGTAGGGTAGACATCTGGTGAGTTGGCTGTTGAATATAAGTACGCCCAATCAGTTACGTACACCAGACACCGGTTAGTTGCAGTTCAAGAATGTGAGTAACCCATTTCTAGACCAGCTGGGCCAATCAGTGTATTTCTTGATACCTCTATTGGAATATATTGTTGCTGCATCATTCAGCTTGTTAGGACTTATCTTCATTTTAGAATTTGGTGCGAACAGGTTGGTCATGGACTTGTGCTAAGCCAGAAGATACAATGTGTGAGTAAAGCACATATATTAGACATAGTAAGTTTCGTAATCTTAGATATTGTAGGATGTCTATGAGTATCGGAATTATTCGGAGAGGGTAGTATTCAAGTAAACTAGCTAGTCTTGCTAGTATTACTATTGCAGGATGTCTATATGTATTGAATTATTTAGGGTGGGTAGAACTAATTTAGCATTGGCTAGTATTGCTAGTGTTACATAATGAAAGGAATTCCGTGGCAATATGTGAAAGTAAAATTCAACTTTGTCATAAGTAAATAATAGATTGAAACAAATTATCTGCTTGCAAGACCCTTAAGTGAGCGCAAATCAACCACACAGATCTTCTCCCAAACTGCTCTTTCTCTTTTTTAGTGAATACGGATGCATGCGAATCTTTCAAAGTTGGGCTGAAGTATCTATTTGCAATCTTAGTGAGTCTAAAACTAGGTGGCTTACTATGTAATAGCTAATTTTATTGAGGATTTATAAAAATATTATTATGGATTTGATATTGCTAAAAATAATCAAGTAGGTTTCCGGGATCATGAATGAAGATACCATTGAATACGAGGAATAATTAAAACATACCTATTTTTAGTCTCAAAATAAGATGGAATGTATTCTTTTCAAATTTTTTTACTCATTTTACACTATCAAAAGCTTTGAATGTATAATTTATAAAGATGTTTGTGAACGTGGGTTAGAGCCTCGTCTTCTTTTTCTAAAAGTATGCCATGGAGTTATCTCTAAAACCTAGATTTATATTTTAGTTGATGATGCATTATAATTTTATATAAATGTTCATAGCTTACACTATGTTCCTTCATCAAAATTATATTTAAATTATACTTTTTAGTGCTTGTTAATTTCACTTAATACATCAACCAATTTATTAACTGTTCAATTTATAAATTCATTTTTTATCTATTTCTCTAAATAAACTTATCTAAGTCTTAACTTTCGTTATAACACTCCTTACTTTCAACCATTTTGGGAAATTTTTTCTAAAATGTAATATCTAAAGTGATATTGTGGGCCTGGAGGTGGTGGTTGAGACACACCCAAGTGGTGGTAGGATAAATGGTCAATTTCTCCCTTTACCATAAAATAACCAATAGTCATAGTTAAAATTAAAAGCAATATAATAACTCTAGAGCAGTGGTATTCAACCTAGTGTACTAGAAGACATCTTAAGAGTGTGTAACATTTAAAAATAATATTATATAAACATTGTTTGTTTTCTTATTTAAAACTATTTAATACATTACCTTAGGTGCAATATATTTTATTTTAAATGTAAATTGTAGAAAATGTGTAGCGTGCGTTATGTACCAACAACTTTGGGAGTATTAAGTTAAAGAGGAATTATATCTAGTGGTATACGAACAAAAAAGGTTGAATACCATTGAGCTAAAGTGCTGAAGAGGTTTCAAATGGAAATTTTAATTTCTAATAGCAAGTCTATTAATTAATGTACTGTAAAAAATATGTACCATTACATACATTAAAAATGTTCTTAAAATTCCCGGCGGGAAAGAAAGTATATAAATAATCCAGTCAATGCCTAGTTCAAATGAAATTTCTAACTGCGCTATTGGGAGGAAGGTACAGAACAGTTCACTAGTACAATATCGTCAAGCCTTGCCAACATTAGCAAGAACCCACCAACCGTGACTTATTCTAGGAAAAATAAACTTTACAAATGTGTCTACGCTATCAAATAAGATAGATATCAGAGCTCTTTAAACAAATAATTGATTAGTAAACATTTTGCCGGTAGTAGATCAATATCTGCAGAACTGATGAGACATGTAATTGGTTTTGAAGTCAGATGGAAAAGCTGTGAGATTATAAAAGAAAATACATAGAAGAATCAAACATCAGCGTTTCTTTTATATATACACGTATAAATATATATTTCCTTTAGTCTCTGTGTGGAGCATGTGACAGGTGTCTCTTTGAAATGGCATGGAAAGTAAAGGAAGGATAGGCAAAAAAAAAAAAACTGGCAGACATCAACCGCTGGATCTGGTTTTACTTTGAATTTGAAAAAAATATGAAGAGCTCCCTTGAAGTAGTTTTTTTTTTTATTCTTTGTGAGGTTTCTTAGCTCCTGTTTTCTTTTTGATGTGCCAACGTAATAAATAGACGAGAAAACAAAAAAAAAAGATTTAGTTGTGAAAATGCTGGTGGGTACACATTTACAAGTCATCGTTATTTAGAAAAAATAAAGTTTTTCACAGCAAAAATAATTATATAAACAGTCAATTTATTGTATAATGCAACGTTATTTGCCACCCTACCATGTATTTCCCTATATTTTTATAATTTTGTAAATAGTTTCCAATTTATTTTCGTTTGAAATTATGCAATTCAAAGTTCGGCTGCAGCTTAACACACTGTGTTGAGGGGCGTGACAAATAATACTATTTACATCTATTCAAAAATAAAAGGATGGAAGCAATAACGCATAGCACTGTATTAAATAATTTAAATAAGGAATTTTGACCTAAGGAAGAGCACTTACCTTTTACTAAACATATTAATTATCCTTCAAATAAGTTTGTTAACTCTTCTTTATTTATTTTCAATGTCGGCCATGATTTATTTCAACGCATGCGCATCTGTCAAACAAGTGAGTGGCGGGTCTCACGATTGTAAAAGAAGTAATAAAAGAAGCTGTTCTGAATGTAGGTAAATATAACTAAACAAGGAGTGTAAGGAAATATCTGCGGAATTCAGAATGAACGTGGTGGGATAATCTGGGATGAAAGCACTTTAAGAGAGTGATGAAGGAAGTATTTTAACCAATTGTATGCTGAAAACATGTAGAAAGTAGCAGAAAATAAGGAAAATGCTATGATAAATACTTAAACAAACTAATAAGGTTGTGGTGTTAAAAGCTATCCGATATCTTAGTTCAGTCGGTAGCTTTTCTGTCTACTGAGCTAAGGGTGCTGGGTTAAATTCCCAGTATAGCAGATACAATTATAAATTATGAAATGTGTGTTTACCCTTTCACAGTGGTGAATTAACGTCTAGGGAATTTATGCTGTGTCTTTCCTAGTTTTAAGTTAGATTATGATGCAAATGTATCTACGACAGGCTGTGGAAAATATATGGCTTGAATAAATAGCGGACCCAAGCTACAAGCTGAAAACAGTCATGGATATAAGTTAAAGGTGTTAAAAGTTATGAAAGTGTTAAAGAATGGCACAGATGCGGGAGTATATGGGATCAAAAGGGAAATGCATATGTGTACTAATTGCCAGATCGTGTGAGTTGTCCAATGTGTGTGCTGGGAAGTCAAATGTACCTAAATACTGGAAGAATGCTCTCATTGATACTTTGCACAAAGGCAGTAGAAGTAAATATAAGAATTATATGGCGATTAGTTTGTTGAGTATTCCAGAATAAGTTTTTGTGAGAGTCTTAATTGAGAGGGTGGGTAAAAATTTGGTGACAAGATTTGGGGTGTGCAATGTGGTTTACTGTGAAGTAGAGGTTTCATGGACCAGATATTTGCATTTTAACAACTGGTTGGGAAATTCATAGTATTTGGAAATAAAGTATATTGTGCATTTGCTAATCTGGAGAAAGCGTACATTTGAGGGAATGGAATGTTTTGAGAGAGAATGGTGTTAATGCACGGTCAGCAAATGAAATTCAATGCAATGCAATGACTTATAATGAAAGTAAATCGTGCTTTAGTGTTGTTGGAGCTGTAAGTGAATGATTTAACATTGAACAGGGAGTTAGACAAGGTGCTATATTTCCATAGTTATTTAATGTATCCATGGATAAATATATAAGGGATAATTGTGAGGAAGTTTTTAGTATAAAATGGAGAGTGTGAGTGTGCTGTGATATGCAAATGATGTATTAATGGCTGAGAATGAAAGTGATTTCCGGAATGCATTAAATCGTTTGAATGTGGTGACAGGGAGAATGTATCTTCGTATAAATGTCCCCAAAACTAAGGTAATAGCTTTTGATCAATATGGCTCAGTAAATTTTTGTCAACTAAGTATAAATGGAAAACTGTTAGAACATGGGAATGATTTTATGTATCAGGGCAGAATGTTCTGTAAAAATGGAAGGATAGATGGTAAAATTGACAGACGAGTGAATGCATCTGGAAGAGTAATTGGATGTATGTGGACTAATGCAAATAATGAAGTATTATCGAATGAGGCAAATATGGCATTATGTAAAAGTGTGTTAACAGCAGTATTGTCTTATGGATGTGAAGCGTGGGTTTGTCGGTTGAAATGCGATAGCTAAGAAATGCACGTTGAAAATTTCGTATGGATAGAGTCAGTAATGAATGGGTGCTGAAGAAGGGTGGGTTGAAAGGGAATCCAAAAGGTAAACGTGAAAGAATCGTATAACGTTGATTTGTTCATGTTTAGATAATGAGTGTGGTCGAGTGAAGAAGCAAATTTATGAAGTTAGAAGGTGTTGAGCATAAATAATTGATAGGTCATGCAAGACATTCTTAAATTTTCTAGACGAATGTGTGAAAAGTAGAAATATTAATAGTTTTAACAATAAAAGAATATGTATGACTCGGTGTATGGAAATTTTTGTAACTAAGCAAGTATTCAAGCATAGGGTAAAGTGGAGAAAATTAGTGAGTTTGAATTGAGTACGGAGCTATTTTTTGTGCTATATGCATAGTTTAATAACTACCCCGGAATGTAAAACCGTGATTAGGTAAGTATATATGTATTGGTGTCGTGTATAACACGAATGGGTAGTAGGACGTGGTACTAAAAATAAATGCTGAACTACTTTCAGCTACTTTAGCAAGTGATAGTAATGTGTACAAGTTTAACTAGGTTAAAAGACTTAGTTCTGATTATTTAAAAGCCTGTCCGGTTGGCCTTAACAGTCCAAGACTGTGTAGAAACACTGAAACAGCTATTTATATCCACACGCACAGGAAATATACGAATATATAATTTTCTTTGATTTCAATTTAATTGCCGTTCTGATAATGTCTAACGCTCTCCAAGTTGACAACAGCTCAGACTGAACGAATGGTCTGAATGATTCTACACACGTTTAGTTTACCAATGCCTGCACAGGCAGATTCTGTCAACATCAAAAAACGATCCAATCAGTCGAACTATCTCCGGTGGCCTGAGCAGTCCAACAGTTGCGCATACAGACATTACGGTTTAACTACACAGGCTAGCCAGACAGGTCCCCTGAGCATATGTATGAAGGGGCCTTTATGTAAGGAATTATTTTTAATTCCAGCCCTGTTCACTGCTGAAAGCAAGGAGGTGTGGGGGAGGCTGAGAGAGAAAAAGATGGAAATTGTCATTGTCATTGCTATGTACTCCTCAGGTGAGGTCTGAAGAACTACCCATAAATTCCTCTCCTCTATTCTGTGATACTAAATTACTGTAGTATTAACTACAGATAACCTTAACCGGTAGTAAGAGGCATAATATTAACAACAAATAAACAGTATTTATACATATTATCAACTAACGATTATTCTAACCAAAAGAGTTATACTTATCTTGAGCAAAGATTCAAAGCCTCGTGGCTCTTGTTGCTGTTTTTTACCCAAGAGAAGCTGATAGGTTTAAGCGAAGGGCAATATAAGGGGTTGACTCCCCAGGTGGGTCGCCAGACACACTCTGTATTCCACTAGGGACAGGTCGGAGCGGAAAGTTATTAGCGGGAGAGCTTTGTAAGACGTGCGGACAGACTTTCTTTGCTAAAGTACCAGCTTTCACTACCATTTCAAGACACTTCAGGTAATTTGAGAAACCTCCACGACTGGGTCGTAGCTCAGTGGAAAACAATCTCTTACAATAGTATATAGTTGAAACACAGTAAGATGAATATTTGACAAGATATAAAAAAAATATGGTCCATCCCTGTGACTAATGATTTATGTATTATTCATAGCTTCCAATCTAATTGTTTAGTTTATGTCTGTATCAAACCTCTTAAACGCGTGAGTATTTATTACTATTTCGGCACTCATCCTTACCTAAATAAATAATATTATTACCTGCTTCTAGTTGATGTTTAGAAAACAATACAATTCTCCGTCAGTGATAAAGTTTACACCAAATATGACACCCTGCAAAAGTGTTTGATACCTTAAAATTTTGTGAGAAATGAAATTGTCTTACATACATACCACAAATGTGTAAAATAACAGGTTTGTATTATTTTATTTGTATCTATCTTTGCATAAAGCTAATTAGTTTCTAAGCATGTATCTAACAGGTAGCTCATAACAATATTATCCAGCTTAACAAAACCTAACATTGAATTGGTAGACTTACGAAAGGTCAAAAAACATACCCCGTTGAAATGCCCTATTTTCCCAAAATGGCGAATAAGGAGGACACGAGATGACGAATATGTTACTAAGGATTGTGCTTTATTAATAAGTAATTTACTAACGACTTCTAAAGAGTAAGGATCGGGAGGGTAAATTAGGTGAAGTTTACCTGCATTAACATTAAATCCGCATCCTTGGGCACGTGGGCTGAGGCATTAACCTGCTCTGTTGGGGTCTACTGTTGACAGGGAGAAGGGGTGGGGGTCGGGTCTCTAATTCTGTCTGGGTGCCCTTAAATTATTAATTTTTTTATGTTTTCCCGTTCTACCACCACAAAATGTGGGTACATTTCACTCTATACCCCACATTACTAACCCTTATTCCATTAGTGTAATTAAATGTGGATGGGTGGGTAGTAAGACGTGCTTTAAAATAGTGGGGAGAGGTGGTGGAAAAAAACTGTAATAAATCACATTGTCAAAACCACTACCGGTGTACCTGGCCTAGATTAGATCCTCGAACTTCACGTCACCAGCAATTCAGTCTATTGCGAGCCTGATGGCTTTAACCACGTGACTACTCACGCGTTTAAGAGGTTTGAGTGATCAACCATAGGTTTAGGGTACATTAATATTATTAAGTTTAACACCAAGAATTTTATGGGATGTTTTTAGATTCGATTGTTTTACGGTGAGAACTCAACACGCCTACGCCCAACCCCCAGGCAGCAGAACCACCCCTGATGACTACCTTTCAGATGTGAAGGCCGTATCTTCTATCACAACTGGATAGACCGGATAGGATTTGATAAAGATAGAGAGGGATAGGTGGCGTACTTTTGTAAGTGTGGCAATTAAATTTCAAGTTTCTAATGCCATAGAGTAAGTAATAACAAGGCTATTAATTAGGATGTGATACTGGGAGTGCACTTGTATGAGAGTGGCTGTGAGTAAATAGTACAGGCAGTGTTGTATTTACAGCAGGGCTCAGGGGGTTATAATCCAGGGTGGCAAAATCAAAGGGGTGGCAAATTTTGGAGTGTAAGATTTGTTTTGCTGGAAAAGCACGAACTCTATATTTTTAAGTTTTATAACATTTTTTTAATATTAGTTTTGGTTTATTATAATTATTTTTTTTTGGGCCTTTTAATTGATATGAATATGGTTTTCCTTTCATGGAAAGGTTATCTTCTACGAGTATTTATCTTATTAAAGGTATTATTAACGCATTGAGAATTGCTATGAGTGTATTATTTTATGCTATAATGTATTGAAAAACTATATTTAACGTAATAAAATAAACATTCAAAAATCAACATGGTAATTTAATTTTAATTATATAAACACAAAGTCAAGGTTTGTTGGGCTGGGAGGGGTGAAGGGGCTAGACCACTATTTAAATAAAAAAATTATTGGAGCTGAAGAGTAGCTGAACAACGGGAAAAAAATTAGGTTTGAGTTTTTTTTAGAGAACATTTGTCAGAGTCAAGGGTATAGATAAGCTACATGCAGGACTATATTATACCCTAGCCCCTCATCACCATCATTCAAATAAGACTTCCCTTCATTGTGTTTAGTCTATAGTTTACCCAGGACGGGAGTGTGAGTGAATGGTGACTGAGAATTAAGCTGTCTTGATCTTCGAGTTGGGAGGGGGAGAGGGCGCGGAAAGTTTTGTGTAGCCCCTTGGTAGCAAAAATATAGATTCTCCACTGAATACAAGAGTACTGTATAACATCGTACCCAGACGATATGAAGGACTTCTTCGGGCTCCCCCCAGAAGCGATCGACTGGATTTACAAACAAATATGGATGTATGCTTGTATCTGTACTGTTAATAGTTCTTTATTTTTAATGTGTTTCTGTTCTATTTACATTTATTTTAATGTTTTCGCTACTGTTGATTTTTTTTTATATACCATGTGTTGCCATGCGCTAAATAAATAAATAAATAAAGAGCGGATGTGAAGGAACGAACGCATGTTTGAGAATTCATTCTCTGGTGTATTCGACTGGTATTCAAACCTCAACATCTCTGTCAGGGGTGAGTAAGCCAATGAAAGTCTAAGCCCTACTGTGGTTCATGAAATATTGAGATTTAATCTTGATTCTATGCAATGTGCACATAGTAGTTTTCACTTTGCCTAAGGTAGAATGTTGGTAAATTTCCTATCACTTACTCTCTTACTCATTCTTTTATTTTTATTATACATTTAGGTAGGTTAAAGCTCCATGAGGTTATTTTTATGTTCTGGGTGGTGCTGACGAAGACATGTTCTATTTATGTACGTGTTCATCCTCCTATACAATTAGTAAATGACCCGATTTGGTGTTCGATTGGTCTAAGGCATCACTCTCAATGGTTTTAAACTCTCCTTTCATGTAAATGCAGGTTTACCTCCTCTAAGTCCAGCCTAACTCATCCCTAACAAAGAATAGTAATTAGTCAATATGCTTTGCCCGAATAGATAGTAAAATGTGGTATTAAAAATATAAAATATTTTATTTATTTGAAGTATTTAACGAGCATTTTCTGAACTGACTGGTTATATCAGAAAACGACTTATAAATTAACTTGGATATAGAAGAAATACAATACCCAGCCCCCCAGTCGTTAATTGATCACTGTGAAAGTGTAAACCCATATTTTACTGATGATAAATGTTTTGGCCATGCCAGGAATCGAGCCCATGGCCTTTATCCCAGTATACACACATGCCACCGAGATAAGGTGTCGGAAAAGCTGAGTACTTCCCTAATACTTTATATGGAATCCCAGTGTCAGGTTGTGTTGTGGACTTTATCTTCCTCCTTACAATCCTCTTCTCTATTTCCCTTTCGATTCTCATGATTTCTGCTTGCAATGTTAACGCAGCTGGGTAATAGTTATAGTATAGTAGTATTAGAGGCGGTATGCAAGAACAATGCTAAGAAAGGTCAAAGTACTGTAGCATCCTCAAGGGGAGGATGCCCAAATAATACCAAAAAAAATACAAAAAGGGGGGAACAACAATTGAAGTGAGTGCTATGGAGTTCAAGACTTTGAATGTTATACTCAAAACATTCAAATACTGAAGCTCGCAACTCTCACACCTGTTGCTGAGCTATTGAAAGGGATCGTCTACCTCTGGAAAAAGTTAGATATTGCAATCTGCCTACCATTCACAATAAACAATAGAAAAAAAATATTTGACGTAATACCTTTGGTATGATGGGATATATAAATAATAAAATTTAGTATAAGTCATAGTCGATATTTATTAGCTATCGCTCAATTAGATGTTTAACAGTTCTATTAAATATATACATTGTTGTTGTTGCGGTTTATAAAGAAAATAGATGAAATTCATAAACAACTATGGATTGAAGTCAAAGCTAAAGAGTCTGAGGTTAAATATTCATCAGATTACTTAAATGATAACTTAAGATGTCGCCCATAAGAAATGGCGCATAGTAAATAACAACATGACAATTTGAATTCCACCATTAAATATTAATCCTTTAAAAATGGCACATAGTCAATGACAACAAGACAATCTAATTTCAAATATAATATATTCGTCCATTAGGAATGGCACATAGCGTATGACAACAAAATAAGTTAAATTCAAATATTAAATATTCGCCCATTAAAATGGGACATAGCAAATGGCAACACGATAAACTAATTTCAAATATAAAATATTCGTCCATAAGAAATGGCAATAAGATATGTTAATTTCAAATACTAAATATTCGCCCATTAAAACGGGACATAGCAAATGGCAACAAGATAAACTAATTTCAAATATAAAATAGTTCCCGTGAACATTAATTTAAATAATACAGTATATAATCGATACAATCGATTATTTGTGACTACTGGCGATAAGTCGCCCTGACCTTGCAATGGAGTGATCTCTAAAAAAAAAAACTATGTTCCTAACTGTCAGATTAATTTTAAAGTTATTTGGAATTTATGCCAAAATTGAATTTTGAAAAGATTTACATTTTTAAAAAAAGAAGTTTAATTTGCCGAAAATGGATTTAGTTCTTACATTTTACGTAGCAGAAAGCCGGAGCTTATCCTATCCCTGATATGACTCAGGCCCAATTGTAAAGTTCGTAGCCACATGCACCTGAATATATACCCTATAGCACAGAAGAGGGGAAGATGGAAAAAAAGGGGGGGAATAACAATCGAGACTACAAAGGAACACAAGAAAGCGCATGTTGATTTGCTTCGGGAGAGTCCATGGGCGTTCGGGAATCTTCTCAAAGGGGATCTCTTTACTGCGCAAGTTCACCTCTGACAAGATATCTTGTGAATGTGGGGAATGCCAGGCCTCCACCGTGGTTCGGATTCCACGTTAAACTGTAGGTCCTTCATTTCCTCTCACAATCACCCTACCATTACACATTAGCGTAAGTGCGTATAACCCGAACGGGTAGTAAGACGCGGTGCTAATAATAATAATACTGCGCAAGTCCATTCAACCCAAGGCGATGGCTTGAACTTGCAATTCCGTCTTCACAAACAGTATACAACTTTCCCGGTTCAGTGAAGGTGCGTTAGGTGGTTTTGTGTCGTTCTTCCACGCAGCCCCAGTCAACAAGCAAACGG
Source organism: Timema monikensis (assembly GCA_902151445.1). Classification (NCBI taxonomy): domain Eukaryota; kingdom Metazoa; phylum Arthropoda; class Insecta; order Phasmatodea; family Timematidae; genus Timema; species Timema monikensis. The sequence goes on along the minus strand of CABFVZ010002039.1, from coordinate 103,260 downwards.
GGTAAGTCTTGACTATTTATGTTTGTTTCGTGTCTATCATAAAACATCCGATGCTACAGTACTAGTCAAGTATAAGTAAGGTATAAGAAAAGTCCAAAACAAATTTATCAGACACCTTAATACACCCAAAGGAAACTGCAGGTCTTATGGAGAAAAATCTTCATCTTCTCTCTCTCTATCTATCTCTCTCTCTCTCTCTCTTGGTTAAATTTAGCCAACCCACCTTTCTTTCAGATATACCGGAGGTGGTGTAATGGGATAAGAAGGAGCAACTGGCAACCTTGACAAACCAACGTTGCATGATTTTTCTTGTATTCAAAGGAAGATTGACAACACGAAAACTAAAATGACAACGCTGTTTCCCAATAGTAGCAATGCAGTTCTCTCATAGATGATATCCAGTAAAGAGCATCTTGCTAACAGTCACGCGATGAAATATTAGCTAATAAAATTATCCACGTACACCGTCTTCTATAGTAAAGAATTTGCTTGTTAATTTAACAAAACTGATTATAAACAACCAACAATTTATTAAAATGTCAAAAACAAAATGTGAAAAACACAGTTTTAAGTCTGGAAGAGATAATATACTTATTTGAAAATATAAAAACTGAACCTACGACTATGGCAGAGAAGAAAAAAAGCGTGGGAGGAAATAGCCCGGAATTTTAACTCTACCAAGAAATTTCAAAATTTGAGAGTGATTTGATCAGTATATAATTTCATAGTACTTTAATTTGGATCTGTTATTCGATAGATATATACATTAATAATTAAGTAATAGACTCATCTAAATCCATACAATCTATACCCACAATATTCTGTCACGAAAACAAAGCAATATCAAAATACTCGCAGTCTTGATAGCCCTAGGGCGTCACGTCATATTGAGGAATATAATAAGAGTATGGTCGAATTACAGTCAAAGCTTGATCGGAACCAGACATCTGCGTGACTTTTCCATAACTAACTTCACTACGTCATTTCTTGGAATTGAGTGTTCGATCGTTCGATTTCACTTGTACTTCGGGCTTGCTAAGCCTTGTTCTTGCACAAGGTCCCTCCAACTGTCCCTATGAGAGTTGGGTACAGCGGGTACATCGTACCCAAGCTCGAGGGTCTAAAGGGCAGCCTGGGAATTTCCTGGAATCTCAGAAATTGTTTGTGTATATATATATATTGGAGACTAGCATTTACATTTCCACTTCGAGTAATATAGTTTAGGTATAAAAAAAATCTTATTGTCTTGTTCCTTTTTTTTTTAGATATTAAAGTATAGGTTATATAATTTTTTCATTTTTTCAGATAGGATTGATTAGTTTTTTTAGACAGGATTACCTAATATAAAATGGAAGTGGTACCTAAAAATATTTGTAAACCCTGATAAAATACCTCTTAGAGGCCCTGCCTTCCAATATTCCAAGGATTTCTCCGTTACTTCGAATCATCTTTCATCATTCATTTCATGATTAGACATTATCCTAAACTTTTAATTATTGGTCATAAAAGGTGTTAAGTGTTTACCAAGTTAAAATTATAATACCTTAAACAAATTCAAAAATACTAATAACAAATTAAATTGCTCAGTAAGAGCTAAGGATTCCCGAAATGTATTTACTTCTCATAATACAGAAATTGGAGCTGATAAATTTGCTATTTACTAAATGATTAAATATAATAATAATGCTTCACCTCTGCGTCTTACATTTAGACGCCAGGATGGCAATGGAATTAATTTATTTTTCATACCCTTAAGATAAATCGATCAAAACCAAGGTGTAAGACCTAATAATTAAAAAATAAAATAATAATGTAAGCGTTATTATAATGCAGAAGAGTGCATTAGTTAATGTCCAGTACACCCTGATCCTCGTTCAGATTTTACGCGTTTCATATTTTGTTTTTTGTTTGCGTGAATTATTTCACATGTTTCTAATTCCTATCTCATTATATTATTTTTACTACTCTCTTTTGTACCAGCTATTTTTTTAAAGTTAATTTCTAGCAATTATTTTTTCTTCTTATGATCTTATTTCCCCCCCCCCCCCC
>CABFVZ010002039.1:89882-101193 GCA_902151445.1 Timema monikensis | reverse complement strand
TTTTTCCCCCCCCCCCCCATCCACCCTCCCTCCCATTATCTAGCTATATGTCTCCCCTAAGAGTTGGGGGAGGGTTGGGGGCTTGGGAGATATTCCCCATTTCTTTTAACACTTTCGCCAGTTTACTATGTTACTTTTATTTGATTCCCTTTACTTTACTTTTTTTTCCCCTTGCACTATTTTATATTATACTTTTGCTATACATAATATGTTTCCAAATCTTCCTCGTAGTTTTTATATTATATCTTTTTCTCTCTTTGTGTGTGTGTATGTGTTTGTGTCTACTTTCAGAACTCTCTATTTTCATGTATTAACATTACTGCCTACCTTATCCTGTCGGACTCTTTACAAACTTCCCTTTTACTCTCTTTCTATCTTGCATCCTCTATACCACACGCACTCTCACACATGTAAGCTTATTCCATGGCAACTGTTTTTTTTTTATATATCTGCGTCATGTCCGAATAGCACGGCACACTCATTTATAAAAAAATATTTTAACTTTTTTGTTGTTAAAATGGTATCTGTTCTTTGGTGTTCTCCTTATTTTTCCACGTAGAATGTTTGGGTTGCTCACAGTGTGTTATTATGTATACAGTATAATTTAAATTTTCTGAACTAGTTGATTATATTTAAACAAGACTTACAAATTAGCTTAGCTTTTGAACGGATTAAACAACCAATCTTGAGGTCGTTGATTCATCAGTAATTTCTACAAAGGATGCCCCGATACACTAACGACAATTATTTTTCGCCCACGTCGAGAATTGAGCCTGAGTCCCTTTACTTATAAGGCAGACGAGCTACCGACACATTTATTGTTTAATTATTAGTTATATTAGAACTAAGGATCTATTGGGAGATTTATAGACACTTTATTTACAAACTATTTAATTTAAATATAGACATAGTAGTTAAAAATTAAACCTGGACATAGGAATCGAAACCTATTTATGTCATTTTTAATTACTCTATATATAAATTAATACCTGGGAGTGGTAGAAAATATGTACTACATTATTAATCTAATCGCTAAAAATTGACTACCTCTGTGGTCTAGTGGTCATATTTCATGGCTACAGTTCCAGAAGTCCTGGGTTCTATCCATGGTGCTTCAAAAATTTATCTGTGAAGAATTGAGTCTGAAAGGAATTCAAAATCAGCCTCGTGAGGAAAAACGAAGTAGCAGCTCCAATTTAGAAAACTGATATTAATGGGAGGAAATAATGTTAATATCTTGCTATGAGAGTGAGTCACTCCACAAAATATATGAATTTGTTTAAGGCCCACTGTAAAATATATTAGTAATAATGTATGTGTTGGTCTACATGAGAGTCAAATATTTTATAAAAAAAAAAATACATTCAGCATGTCTTTCAAAGTTTGAAATTTATAAGTTGGAGTTGAAGAAATAGGAAGGGGTGGGGGATATATATCCAAAACTAGTATACTACGTAACTAAACTGTGTGATGAGAAATTAATTAATTTGTTAAGCAAGTAACAGGAAAACTCAAAATAAAAATAAATATCTACAGATTTTTAAATGGAGCTCCAATATGGTTATTTAATAAATTCGAAATGAAATATAAAATAAAAATTTGAGTGACATAGAGGAAAATCCAGATAACCAAATAAATCTTAAAATTTAAAATATCTCAAAGCGAGCCAAATAAAGAGGGGAACTTAAAATTTACAAAACTAGTAGAAATTACTACTTTTCAGTATCGTAGAAAACTGAGATTTGGTGGGCAGGTATCACACCAAAAATCTATAAAGGTTGCAAATTTTAAATTAGGACTTCAAGCAATACATGGGCTATACATTTTTTTAACTAGTGTAAAAAATTGGAATTTTTCAGGGACGTAAATGTGCAAACTTGAAAACCAAATAAGCTTTAACATTTCACATTGCTAAGTGTGAGCTGGATAAATGAGGGGCAGGGGGGCGTTTGAATATTACAAAACTAATAACTTAAAAGAAACAACTTCTCTGTGTGGTATAAAACCCTAATTCTGTGATCTGGTATAGAGATCATTCAAAATACTGATAAAGTTCTGGATTTTTTATATTTGAAAGTGCGACTCGAGAAAGAAAGAGAAGAAGGGATTAATAAATAAGTTAATAAATAAAAAATAGGTAAGGTAGAAAATTTAAACTCTCTGTATTGAAGAGAGATTACTTCAAATCACAAAAAAAAAAAATGATATTTCTAAAAGGAGACTGTTAAACTTGTGTTTTAAAAAATTCCAAAACTAAATATACAAACTACTTCTCACAGTGGTGGAAGATTTCTATTTGTCAGGGGGATAGAAGAACTACCTAAAATAGATATAACTAATATATAACACTATTTTAGATGGGGCTGCAATTTAAATTTTGCACATACATAGCCATGAAATATGACCAAATAAATATTAAAATCTCAAAATAGGAATGTGGGATCTGAATGGGGGTAGTAACTTTACATACCATTTGTAAATCTACTTTTGTACATGGTGGAGGGGGATATCTAATTTGGTAAAAGAACCACCCCCATATAATAATAAAAGCTGGAGAGCTTGTAATTAAAATATCAGGTTCTGGGAAAGGGAGGGAACCTCAATATTCCTAAACTTATGAATAAAATCCTTCTCGGCATGGTGGAAAATTTAAACTTTGTATAGATAGAAATCCAAAAATTAAAGTGCATAATAAAGGCGATTCACTAGTATTGCGAATACATAGCTAAAAACTCAAACACAAATTAGCTTTTATCTTATTTAGCAGCTACATAACAATTAAAACAAACAAATCCTGGCGGCATTGTTTGGGGTCTGTGATTCTCTTTGAGACGTGATGTTCAGTATTTAATATGTTTTTGTAACAAAGTATATCATTTCATTTAAGCTCTTTTGTGAAATGTGATTCTCTGTATTCTATATTCATCATGCTTAGGTAAAGGTTGCGTTGCCAATGGTTTGTGTTCGTTTGTGCACTCAGTTTGTGTAGGTACTAAATTATATTTCAAAGATTTGGTTTATTTTAATTTATTAGCTGCCATGGCTGGTTTGTGATTGCCATAGTTAGTTCAGGGTTGTACAGTAGAGAGAAAAATTAATAAAATGATGGCAGCCGTATGTTTAACACCCTAATATTATGTATTTAGTTGTGGTTTACCCGTGCGAAGAACGGGTCAAACTGATAGTACAAAATATAATCTTTATTTTGTTTAAATCATGTATTAAAAAGATAAATAAATTTATTAAATAGATTCAATAATTTAGTTGCATGTCTTTTGAATCCACTGTCATGGGTGTGAGTACAGAATTAAAAAAAACACCCAATATTTAATGGGAATTTTAATCTCGTGGTCAGCTTTCCTGGCTACTAGTCTAAAGGTCCCAGGTTCGAATCCCTTTGGTAGCACAAATATTTTTACCGTAAGGGTCTGGTTAATTAGGCTTAAGTTAGGTTTAATACCTCTAACGCTACTTCATAATCATCATCATCATCATATCATCTCATCGGGCCGAAGTGACTGCACCTACAGAGTGTCCCATCTTCATAAGACGGTTATATATTCTATACTTCCAGTAGAAGACCAGGGATGTCTAGCCGACAATACCTGCTGGCATACGCTAAAAAAATTGATTAGGAAATATTTAAATTATATAAGTTTTGATAGTATTGTGTTAAGTAATTAATAAAAAATATATATATTTAAAACAATGCATGGCAAATCCAAATTCATTATTACTAAAGTAAAACTGAAAATCCTTTCTAGTTAGCTACCATACAACGATATTTGTTAATTTAAAATGCCATATAGACACGGGAATTGAACCTGATATCCTTGGCTTAGCGCGTCAAAGCTCTACCCCTTGATATCCAGGATACAGTCTGTGTTCAGTGCATTGATGTGTTAAGCCAATTTACCTGGCTCTATTATCGTATCTCGGTGTCATTTTTCAAATTACTTATAATACTTTAAAATGTTACATTCGTAACTTAAATATTATTTTAATCTTCCATTCCTCGAGATGTATGTACCATTAAACTTTCTTCCATAGCTTACACGGTTTAACTGTCGTTCTGATTGATTTGACATTAAATCCCAGGTTTTGAAAATATTAGATTGGATATTCATTATAGTACAATGATGACGTGATATTATTCGAGAAAAATATATTCAAGGATTCCATTTTTATAGAGTTATTAAAGGATTATAATGAGGAATAAATATTTTGATTACATCAGAAGGGGTTTTTTTTTCTGAGCTTTCTTCAGGAGGGTTTTCTGAGTGTGCTGAGGTAATTTTTTCTAAATTATTTGATATTATCCTACTCGACAGATATGTGTACACTTATCTAAAATTCTGTCCTACTCATCTTAACTTATCAGTGTATGTATGGGGCTCTCCTAGACGAGAATTAAGTCATGGAGAATAAAACTAAATAACTACTGAGAATGTATTCTGAATTTATCCTGAAAGGTAACAGCAACCAATCTTACTTTGAATGATTACACTATTGCCCTATCTTTTTAGGCCATAATAAAACCAATCGAGGTAAACTTACTTCTTTAAGAGCAATGGAGGATTTAAGGAAAATTGTTAGCGTATTTATTTTATAGTTGGTTTATATTATAATTTAAATTCTACTAGGATACATTTCTAAATTATACAGTTCTATTTCAATTGGTGACAAATGATTTCTATTGAGTTGAATAAATTTGGCATTTGTCTTTTAACTTTTTATATCTCTCTTGTATGTAATATTACTTAATATATAATGTGAGAGTAAAAATAAAAACAACTAATTATGTGTTAGAAACAATGTTATTTAAGGAAATGCAGCAGCAATAAATAGCCTTGTGAAGGGGAAACATCGTGTAAATGTAGCTTCCAGCTATACCGATTGATATAATTATAGCTCTCTTATCCTAAATCAAAGTCGCTTTTCTCTAAACTATTAGTTAATGTAAAGTTGTTATTCCATAAAATGTTATTTCACCAAAAGATACAAATAAAAACTATAATTGAAAAAGTAATGAGTTGGACTCTTCAACACTTCAAAGTAGGTGCTCGGGAAAAGGCCATATCATTTTTGCTATAGCAATAAGAGTCCTTGGTATCACTTTATCACCACCCTTAACTGTATCTCCCTCTGTCATCCCTTGTTAGTGCCCGAGAACATAGAAAGACTCAAATGTCTTTCCTCAAAATGGCGATCTCCGTGTTAAGCTTGGTTCATGTTCAAAAAATTAAAGAATAAGACTAGTACGTGGGAGGTACACAATTATCTCGTTAAACTTGTTTACGATTTAAATTACTAAAGCCAAGTAATTACAACACGAATTAAAATACATTAAAATTAGTCCAATCAAGTTAAATCCTTTTAATTAAATTTGATAAAATGAATGGACAATATTAGAAAGCTCAAAAAATAAATACAAAATTATGTGTATGTATTCAAGAAATTTAATGTCCAACTAATGAATATACTGATTATGTCATCACATTACTTATGAACTAACTTAAATCTAGAACAGACAATACATCCAGTCCCTGGCAGTTAATTCATCAAGGCGAAAGGGTAAACCCACATTTCACCAATGAAAAAAAAATTATGTCATGCCAAGATTCAAGACCAGGACCTTAAGCTTAGTAGAGAGATACTCCACTGACTGAGATAACCTGTCGGTGGCTATGATTCTAATGGAATATCTTTTATCTTAAAGTGGAATAGTAGTATTATTTTACCAGAGGATACATTTTTGTCACACAATATATGTGTTATATTTCTAGTTTGGATAGATGTGGGATTTTTTAGATTCATCTAAAAGTTATCAAACCAAAATTAGTTAAAACTGAGGGAATTAAATTAACCAAAGGTATAGCTCAATCAACTCCAAAATGTATTAAATACATTTTCGAAACTGAACGCGAGATTATATTTTTAAACTGATTGGCAAAAGAATTTTCAAATTTAGAAATTATGTATGTCTTTGAATGATTGGTCATAAACAAAAAGTTTAACTAATCTTTTTGACGTAAAATAGCCCAATGACTATCATACAAATGAAGAAACAAATGATAGGTAGTTTTATAACAACTAAACAACCTGAATGTTGGTGATGAATTTCAATAGTTTTCTATTTTGATAAAAGTTGTAGCTAATACAAAAAGAAGTGGTCAATTCCTTTTCATCCACAACCTGTAGAATGTTTTGTTCATGTACAGTATATATCAACGGAAGCTGTATTGGGCAAATTTCTTGTCATTTTATTACATCAAGCTGACGTTCAGTCTAATCAAAATTCGAGACACCTGTACAAAACCAGTTTGATCTTTCATAAAATATAAAGTTTTACTTTATCCTTAACTCTTAATTAAGTTATTTAACACTTAACCAAGAGATAAAATGTAAAAGTGACTCAAGAAAGGTAAGTGTTTCTGCAGTTTTTATAGCAAAATTTGTTTTGGCCAACATATTTCTCTAGTACAAACATATAGTTTAATTTTCTTCACATAGTGATATCATCTTTTGTTTAGTATCTGTCATGAGAACAGTGGCAATAGATAACAATCTCTTTAAATGAAGAGAAAATGTTGTTATTAAATTCCAGGACACCCTTGACAGATATTCAACAACGGTTTAGGTCATCATGTGAAGAAACTTAAACTCTATTTGTGTACTGTATCAATATTTGATTTATTTTGACCAAAATGAGTTTTTATATAAAAGTTGTAGAAACACATATTTTTTTCCTCGCGTCTCTTACATCCCCACCTTAAATATTACCAAATTATTATCTACACAATAATTTTCCATGATTTTACCAAATGTAAACGTTCACCTAATAAAACTCATGAAAAGAGAAAATGCAATTACTTTTAATAGTTTACTGGTATAGTTCGATTACATATGAGCAATTTATTAATTTGATACAATGTTTCCTCCTCCAAAGCAATCACATTACTTGCATAGTTGTGTTCCATTTATACATTTCGTAATTACATGTAAAGGGGGATGATGACAACAAGAAAATGTTTTTTTCTATCAATCGTTTACAACCAGAACAAATTTGTATAATAAATACTTTAAAATGTTGAGGGAAAAGACAAAATTATTATGTATAATCTAATCAGCTGTCACACTGTTTGAAATATTAAAGTTCCAAATTTGGTTAAAATCTTTGTTTATGATTAAAGTTTTTGAAGTTGTGTATCCCCCCTTAGTCTTCTGGACACTGGTCATAACAGGAAACTGTCCTCTTTTCCCAACGAGGTGTTAGGTTGCCAGACCTTAGGAGGAGCTCCAAAGAAACAAGTGTCAGTTGCCATGACGACCAGGTTCATTACTAGGTGACGCGCATGAAACCTTTGCTTTTCTTCCCCGTCTGTGTTTCTTGGGATATTTATTACCGGGGACCTTGTTAATGGTGTTATTCTTTCCTCCAGACCAGATGAAGTTTTCTTAGAGTAGGAGGGGAAATAATAAAGTATTTGTTACTTCTTTTCTTGTTTTTGTTGTTCTTTAGTCCCACACACACAAGCAAATGTGATAACAGAACATGTTTTTAAAGTAATATTTATAATCCCAAATGGAGTTTGTGCCTCTTACTGCAAGCTAATAATTTTGCAAGTAAATATAAATTTAAATAAATCTAATAATTTGTGACCCGCCTCGGTGGCGTAGTTGGCTAACGCACTTTTCGTGTTGAGCTCGACTACTGAGGACGGGGAGATCGAGGTTCGAATCTCGGTCGGGTGAACTGGGGGTGGTTTTTCCTAAGTGGTTTTCCACTCTCCCTCCACTCTAATGCGGGTTCACTTCCTCTAATTCAACCTTCCCAATTCCAAATCCATTAGCGTAATTAGTACTTAAAGCGTATAACCCGAACGGGTAGTAAGACGTGGTGCTAAATAATAATAATAATAATAATAATAAAAATTTGTTGACTAAGAAATATTCAAAAAAATAATACTTCAAGAGAAATGTACTAATTTGTATATGACACTGATAAGACTTGAAAAATACGTAGAAATGAATCAAAGTTGAAATTGATAATTTTTTACACCCGTCTTTTATATTTACTGGAGGAATGCCACGCCTCCACCGTGGTTCGGATCCCACGTTAAACTGTAGTTCATCCATTTGATCTCAAAATCACCCTACCATTACACATTAGCATAAGTGTGTATAACCCAATTGGGTAGTAAGACGTGGTGCCAATAATAATATATTTACTAACTAATAGCAGAAATATCATCACTTTTTTCATCATAAATATTATAAATAGGAACATCAGCGCCTAATGTATCCGACCGCTTAAATCATAATATAATATTCACACTTATTAATTAGACCTACTACTCAATATAGAAGAAAATGGTAAAAGAAATATTTTGTTTTAATGATTTTTAATCAACATGTCTTACAAATTTAGTTAAATAAATTACATATCTACACAAGCTATAGCTAAGAATGATGAAATTGAAACCCACGATTTTGAAATAAATTTTACAAAAATATGAACCGAAGAGTTCTCCTTCTATAACCTCTGCAGCCTTCCTGCCATTCGTCACCAAGTTTGAATTTGAAACAATTAGAAGCTGGTATATTCAAATTTGGGAGAATATTATCGAACCTTTTCTAATCTCTATATCTCTCTTCCTAACTGTTGTTCTGGTGACCCTTGTGACTATCGGTATGGAAGGGAAGCAATAAAGTGTATTTTCTTTGGCTATCTTAGCTATTAACAAAATTCCCAAACAAAAATGGACTTCTCAAATTTATATTTTTTTTCTGATAAATGTATTAAGGCTCCTTCGTTACTAGCACATTACATTAACTCATCTGAAATGAGAGGGAAAAAATGACCAGATACCAGAATTCTCCAAGCGTGGTGATGACAAATTACCAAGTAAAAAAAAATTATATACCTTTCCAGTCATTTGGGATTGAGCCCTGATTTCTAAAGTCAAAATCAGCGTTTGTTTTCCTTGGTAAAATATGAAAAGATCCATTATTAATAATAGATTCAGATTTAGATGGACAGCCGATCATATAGATATCGGGTTACGAATCCCATTCCGGTGTACTAAAGGTGGTGTTTCCTAAATGGTTTTCCACTTTTCCTCCACGCAAATTTGGGTACACTTCCTCTAAATTCAACCTTCTCCATTTTAATCACATTATAATTACTAGTACATAAGCGTATAACCAGCACAGCTAGTAAGACGCAGAGCAAAAAAAAAAAAAATTGGACTTAATGAGCTGACTGATAAAATCAAAACATGGTTTACAAACTAGCTTATTTTTAAATGAAGAAAAAATCCATTCACTCAGACACTATTGCATGGCTGTGAAATGAGATGTCCCAATTACACCAATGATAATTATGTTTGAATCTCTTGGGGATCGAATATAAGACCCTTAACTTTGAAGTAGACACACTACTGACTGAACCAAGGTGGGCCCTTTATCTACTAAAAGTAAACTATTATGTGTCAAACGAAATAATTTTAAAAATAACAGCTCGGTGATGCTTAAAGAGGCATATTTTCAGTGTCACATTGGTTGTAATGAAACTGACAGAACAATTATGTAGATTATTTTAAGTAGAAGTCGCTTTTTTTTAAATAAATACTTTAAGAAATGAGTAACAAGAGTAATATGTTTGTTCCTTTTTACATTCTTTCTTTGTCAACAAAGTTGATTAATTTTAAATGTAACTTGACATGGCAACTTCATTTAACATGACAAGTGACACATTTTAAGTTGGAATTAGGACACAAAAGAACACAGCATTGTTTAAATTCGTAACGTGGGCTGGAGGGAAAAGACAACTAAAGTTACACTGCCTTGCACGACAAAAGACAGGCCGTATTGTGGATGTCCTGGAATTCTACATCAACAAAGATATATAAAATAATACCATTTGTTGTTTTTTATATGAATTCTCCAATTCTTTATGTCATATTAATTTAACTTATTTATTTTATCCCTGTGGCTGTATGGTTAGAGAGGTCTACCACACATCTAGGTAATGCTGATTTCGTTCCACGAATATTTAAAAGTAATTTAGTATTGGTTTTTGAATTTACAATAGTCTATTCCAGTTTGTCAAATATTAAAATATACTTGAAGGCTGGTTAGCGTGATAAATGTGTGCTTTCGTAGGTTAAGTTATAAAAATAAAACGAAATAAGGGTGCTTTAAAAAGACACAGTTTGTTTTCTATAAATATTGTTTGTATTTATACTGTCTTATTACTTTAAAGATGTTGATTTTTTTGGAAACATGTCTTACTACCCGTTTGGGCTGTACCCTTATGTAGTAATAATTATATTAGTGGATTTAGGGATTATAATGGTTATATTTAGAGGGAATGTACCCAGATTTGCGTGGAGGGAGAGTGGAAAACCGTTTTAGTAAAACTTCCCTCAGAACACCCGACCGGAATCCAAACATTGGTCTTCCTGTCGATGGCATTCTATTCCACTGTGAGAGTAGCTCCTTAGACCACGTGTCGACCGAAGCTGGTGATATTGGAATTATTTATAATAATGAACACTAATATTGAATGTAGCATAGGTAAATTTTCTAACTGTTAGATACTACCCTTCCTAGCCTGTGTTTTGATTTGTGTGTTTTCTGCCGCGTCTTATTACCTGTTCGAAAAATTGGCATTTAACTATAATAATGGAGGAATGGAGATTGTAGAACTTTAGAAAAAATATACCTACTCTCACATGAAGGAATGGTGTGGAATCACTTAGAAAAACTATCCTTAGACTCCCAGATACGCGCAATCCAGACAATACGAATTTTACATTTAGTTCACGTATGCACTAACAAATGTTATTAAATAGCTAAGTTATAAGCAATTAAAATATTCCAAATCGTAAAATGTAAGTTAACACAACCATCTTTATTCCTTGAAGGATCTTTGATTTAAATCAATAGAAATAGTAAATAAAGTGGATTATTTTATGTTGGGTAATAAGATGCGGTGATTAAAAAGAGTATTGTATTGTTGTGAATATCCATTCATTTATGGATGGTAAATTTAAAGTAAGGGAAACTGTGTATTATTTTGACTAGTAATTAAAACACAGATGGTTTAAAGAGGTTTGGGCAAAGATACATAATTTTTACTTTAAAAACTATGTTAAAAATATTTATACTAAAATATATCACAAGTGGATAATTTATTAAATTTTAGCATAAGCTATTAATGATATTTTCCGTTCTATAGATCATAAGTCTGTAACATCCTTTAATGTACTGTATGTGAGCAACTATATATATATATATATATATA